>MBAC02008046.1:0-50535 GCA_001712635.2 Nothophytophthora sp. Chile5
CAGCAAAGATCGTCTACAGCGACCTTCGCCGCCGTCTCAGTGCTGATACGCTCGAAGACGTTCTGATGCTCCGCTACAACAAGTCACTGTGGAGCGCCTCCACGGTTCAAAAGGTCCGCAGCAAGGGCGATGTCCGCGAGATCTAAGGCGCTGAATACTTTTGAAGTAGGCAAAATATCAGTATTTAACTATTCTTGCCAATTTTCACATGAGTATTCGAAAAATATGCAATATCGTCAATCCCTGGTTGCAGTGGTACCTGCACTACAGCAAGCATCAGAGAACGATGCATCGGACAGCTGCGTCATGCTCCTCAGCTTAGGGCTCAAGGCCGTGGTCCAGTGCGAGCAAGTCCACGCACTTGGCGTCGCTTGGCGCCACTCGATTCTAATTTTCTCTCTTCCGCCGACATTCCGGATCTCAAGTTGAAGCATTTTCCCAGCGGGAAGATCTGTCGCGCCAAATCGATCAACTGCACCAGCGAAATGTGACAGACCGTCGTTTGATTGGTCGGAATCGAAACGGAATGCGGTTTCGCGACGGTCACTGGTTAGAATCCTTAATTTTTTAAATCTGGCGCTGGACCCAGAGTTTGGGTTGATGAGAAGTTCTTTGCGTTTTTTATGAAGGGCCTGTCCACAGTGGTCCTCGCCATCCTATTTGAGTGGCTTGGCCAAGCGTGGAAAACCTGTTATACTAGATACATGCATTGCTATGAGATAAAATATATTGCTAAGTGCACACAAGTTAATCCGACCAGATTGCGTTGACTGTTATCCAGATTTTAAAGTTCTGCAGGATGGACAGTATGGCATGTCGGAGTGTTCGGGAAACATGCAAATCAGCTATTGCAGGGCGAGTCGACAGTGGTACCGACACAGCTGGACGGGTGACTTCGAATTTTTATCTGAGGCGTCCGCCGCCACCAGCCGCCGTATGTCGCTGATCCCCATCCTCCCCTCGCTGACACCATTGCTTGGCAGCGAGATGGGCAAGATGCACGAATATGCTAACAGAGAGGCTTATGCGTTTCGTCGGCTCAACATCTGCCGCACAGGTCGTCTTGGGGATCGGATGACATTCCGTATCGCTGGTATATGCTGTGTCGAAGGACCCCTGGTCGTCAGATCTTTTTTTTTTCGCGCCAAGATTTTAAACATCTTCAGCATCCATTGGTGGAAAATGCAACTCTCATCCTTCTGATTGGTAGAAACGCGAAACGGTGTGGCGCAATGGCGGTGGTGTTGAAGCGACGGGCCGCTGACCAGCCAGACAGTTCCAGCGCCGTCAGTTCAGAACTTACCGGCGACGACGCAAGAAGCTCATCGAAGCGCTCGCTCTTCAGCTCTCTACCCGTTGCGACGTGCTTTGGGTGCAGTGCAGCTTGAGGAACCAGCGGGAAGGCGCCAGCAAAAGCCGGAAGCTTTGGAACCCAGCGGCTAACGGTGGACCTCCGCCACCATATTTTTTCGCGCGCAATCGCCACACTCACGCAGCGTTCGTAGCTGATTTCCCAGCCGCCAGTTCCACTTTCGACACGGAGGCCGCAGCTCGACGAACGATCGATTCGCTCCCGTTTTGCTCCCGAAGAAACCGCGGATCCAGCGGTTATCGTTCCGCAAGTGAAGGGATCCTCCACCGAGAACAGCGACGGAAGAAAGGCCGAAACAACGATGGACGGCGACTTGAACGTCCCCACCCATGTGCAGAGCCTCATCTACAAATTCGAGCACTTGAGGGAGGGCCAGACAGCGCCTGCTTCTGCCCCGCTTGCTTTCTCTGGTCGCGCGCGTTCGACTTCAGTGTCGACGCAAGCGTCGCTGCCACCTCTTCAACCGCCATCGACCGGTTCGTCGGCTGTTCAAGATATTATTCGGCGCATGAACGTCCAACGCGCGGCGCGGGCGTCGCAGAAAGCGCTTCGCCTTCGCACTCAGTCGGAGCCTTTCCAGGTGCCGGAGGATCCCACCGCCACTGCTGCTGGACCCATGTCAGCACCGTCGCCAAAGGAGACTCCAGTGACCAAGCCTGCTCCGCAGCCGGTGCCCGCAAGCCTTCCAGTCGTTACTACTGCTATCTCAGTCGCCATTGCCAAGGTCTTGGAGCCCGAGGACGAAGATGATTCGAAGACCTTGAACTCAGAAGAAGAAGCTGAAAGTGACGCGGAATCCACGACGACACTGCAGTCCACCGACTTCAAGCTTGTCGTGCCACGCAGCCCGTCGTCGTTCTCCACGGCTTCCACTGGATCTCTGGACTCCCTGCTGAACTCGCTGGACTCGTTCCTGCCTGAGCTGCTGCTGGCATCAGGAGAGGTCAGCGTTGAGGCCATCAAGGACGCCAACTCAACTGCTCGACACACCAGACGCTCCTCGCTCCCGGAAATTCTGCAGCGCCCCATGCCAATCAAGCAGACTCCATCGGCCTTGATGCCGTCCAGACGAGCTTCAATCTCCGGGAAGTCGCGCTCCACTGCGACCAAAGACACGGCATCATCGACCGCCATGCCGTCCAGACGGGCCTCGATCTCCGGGTCACGACTGATGGCTCCCAAGGCGGTGGAGATGCCTACTGCGACGACTCGACGATCCTCACTCCGTGGCAAGAGTGCGGTCCCAGCAGTCGCCAAGGCTCGCCGCTCCTCCATCTCGGCGACGAACGTGCTTCCCATCGACTCGACTCACCGCTTCACGCAATCGGCGAGGGGCGCGCCGCCAATCGTGCTCACCTCTCCGCGCGCTTACACTACAAGGAGCCGCTCGGACTCGACGCCAGGTCCCATCCCGCGATACCTGGACTACGACCATTCGCCGCGTTATGCGGCCACTAAGGCCATGAACATTGAACGTCGCCGCTTGTTGGAAGAACGCAGTCGGAATCTAGCCGCCGACAAGGTCAAGCATCTCAACAGCAAGACCGCGCGGAGACCCCGCTCGCCAGATTGGCAGGGTCGCCTGGACCAGGTGCGCTCCCGGCTGTTCGACTCGCAGGACGAACCTCAGCGGGAGTCAATGAGCGAGAACCAGTCGCGGATCGTGAAGCCCAAGGCCACGGCCGCTCGAGTACGCCAGTGCTCCGGAACCTCCACGCGACCACAAAGCTCCGGCCGCGCTCGCGTCTGAAATGAGCGAGTCATTGATGACGAACTGCGAGCGAGGCCCAAGCTGCTTTCATGCTGTATGCACATGTAGAAAAGCCGATGCGCCAGCTTGCTAGCTATGCTAGCCTAGTAGGCTTCCACCATGATAAATTATCCCAATCCTATTGTATTTGTACCAATCCACCAAGCACGTTCTACCCTCGATGCATCTTGCAATTCCATGGGAATTGGCGGCATGGACATGCATTGGATTTCTATGGCGGTGGATGAACTTCAACTTTGGACAGCAATCTCTCTCTGTGATTGGTGTAAACGCAAACTGATTCTGACAGTGATTGGCCAATATAACCTACCGCCAATCGAAAGCCTCGAAAATCATGCGCTAAACTGATTCCAACTTCCCTTCAGACGACATTCGCGACACCTTGTCCAGCCATTTCCCGGCGACACGAATGACACTTGACTCTGTTGCGATGACGGTCTCGACGGCGGCGAAGACGATCTGCGTGGCGCCTAGCTACACCCTCAGGGCGAGCTACTATTGCCTGGACGCAGGGATCGATCTAGCTGTTCCAACCGCTGTCGATAGCGAGTTCTCCGACGTCCAGAAGCCAACTGAAGCCGCCAAAACTACCGTCGAAGTGCAGTTTCCTGGAGCTGCCGATGCTGGAATTGTGGTGCCGCGCATGCCGCTGAGTGAGTTGACGTGGAAGAACCGCGCGCGCTTCGTGGAGATGATGGAGCGGCACTCGTTCGTGGTGCTATCAGAGCTCGGAGAGACGCTGGAGCGCGCGCACGAGCGCGTACTCGCCGACTTCGAGACGTTCTTCACGAGCACCGACGCCACGTGGAAAAACGGCTGCACGAGCAAACAAGTGTACCGCAACGAGAACAACACGCCCATGTGGTACTGCGGCTACGAGCACACGAGCGTGCGCGACTGCTTCCGTGTGGCTTGCGGCGACATGACGCGGCTGGTGTGGCCGTCGCCGGAGTTCGAGGCTCATTGGCTAGCTCTGCAGCGCCGTATGCAACGCATCTGCGACCGCGCACTGAGTCTCACCATGGGCTACGACATCGCACCGAGCCACGAGCGGCCGGACGTGGACTTCTCCGTGTGCTACGGTCTGCACTACCCCAATATCGAAGGCAGCGGCCAGTCGGAGGCGGAGAACGTGTTCGAACACGTGGACCCGAGTCTGTATGTGGTGGAGCCCGTGCCCAGTGTGGAGGGGCTGGACGTCTTCGACCAGCACTCCAAGCAGTGGCTCAAGGCCGAGAAGGTGTGCGTCCCGGGCAAAGAGATTGTGTTGTTCTGCGGCAAAGCGCTGCAACGCGCCACGAAAGGCCGCATCCCCGGCACATTGCACCGCGTGCGACGCACTCCCGACCGACGCTTCTGCATCATCTACGAGCAGAAGTACGAGGAATACTTCCTGTGAAAGCAGGTTGTCAATGGATCGAAGACAGAAAGCAAGAAGAAACCAAGCCAGCCATGCCCTCCGTCCTTCTCGATGTTACTTCTAAGTACGTGTCACCTTCAGATGTCCTCTCGGAAATGCTCACGGCTTCTTGACTACACTCACGAAGCCGCTGGCGGCCGAGAAGTACTTCTTATTGGCTTCCCGCACGCGCGCCTTGGCGGCCTCCGGGTTCATGAGCTCGATGCCTTGAACGGGCGTGAAAGCCAAGCTGGATGCCAGTCCAGACAGCGGCGGCTTCCCGCCGGCGCTCGAGGCGGCGAAGTTCGCGGCGCGCAGCTTCTTGCTCGACTGCTTCTGCTCCTTGCGCACGATGCGCAGGTTGCCCGAGCCTTCCTGGCCAAGTCGGCCGGACGTGATGCCCATGGCGTTGTCTCCGTACTCCTCGTCGGCCGTGGCGAAGGACTGGCGGTTGATCTCGCGACGCACGTCCGTCATCTGCAGACGCTCCTTCATCTTGCGGTAGCGCTTGCCGCCCCGCTTGCGTCGTGGCTTCTCGTCCGGAATGGGCAGCGCCTTCTTGGTCTTGGCCTTCTGCGGCTCCTGCCACTTGTCCATCTTGCCCACCAGTTCACTGCGGAACCGTGCACCTACGACGCCTTCCGTGTCGTTCTGGTGCGGCTGGCTGTCCACCCGTGCCATCAGAGCCAGCTTGCCAGCCACGGCGCGACACGCCTTCATGCGCAGATATGGAGGTACACTCTGCACCAAATCGCAGAAGAACAGGATGCCCGTGTGCTTGAGCGCGGCCGCCGATGAGAAGCCGCTCAACACCTTCTTCTCCTGACCTAACACCTGCAGGTTGCACGACGGGATGCGTGCGAGCTGCGCCACGCCGCCGGCCAAGCCAAGTAGCTGCGCAGCGATGCGCGTGCCCACCAGCTGCGAGACGTTGGGGGCCAGGAACTTCATGCGGCTCTCCACGAAGCGCAGGATCATGCTCTTATCTGCATCCAGCGACAGCAGCTCGTCACACGCAGTCATGCACGTGTCCAGCTCCTCCGGACTCAGCGGCTTCCCGCTGGTCCCCGAGCCAGTCACGGAGATGCCGATGACTGCCGTGCTGGGTAGCAACTTCGACAGATCCGAGATCAACGTCAGGTCCATCTCGTTGCCGATGGCCTTGACCACGCGAGCGTAGTCCAGCGCGTTGGGGACCAACGAGTCCAGCTCGGGGAACTTGGGCGTGTATACCTCGGCGATGAAGCGGTGCACAGCCTCGATCTCGTCGTCGATCTGTACCATGAGGTCGTTCGACGTCACCACCAGATCATACTCGGCGCTTCCTTCCTCCAGTCGGTGCGCCTGGACAGTGGACGAGGAGTCCGCGTACTGCTGGATCTTCTGGACGTGCGCAAGGTACTTCGGTGACCGCTTCAGCGTCGCGACGGCCGCGATCCCACGCTGCTTGGCGCCCGAGCGCAGCATCTCTGCCAGATCCTGCGGCTTTTCCTCTTCCTCGTCCTGTTCGGCATCGCCGCGCTTCCGTTTGGCCGACTTGAAGCCCGAAAGTCCCGATTGGTTTAGTGTCTCGGGCATCTTCTCGTCGCCGTCTTCGTCGTCACCTTCGCCCATAGCGCCGTCTTCTGGGGCAACAAAACCGGAGGAGACACCCGCCGTCTCCTCCTCATCGCTGCTTCCGCCGCTGAGCTCGTCCAGGTCCTCCAGGAAGGAGTCCGCAAGCGACGACATGCTTGATTCCTGGCTGTGCTTCTGTTGTGGTCGAATGGTGCTATTCTGGACAGTTGGTGGATGTGTCAAAGTAGTTTTCGACAGTTAAGCTGGTACACTGTACCGCAGCTGAAGTGGAAGTCCCAAACACGGGACTTCGAAACTGGACCGAATATTTCGGCGAGGCGAAACCCATAAATTGTTAGAGGGTAGGTCTAGGCCTTCAGACTGCGCCTCTTCCCGAGCAAATTCTGCCCAAATAAAATGGAGCAACTGATTTAACGTAGCACAATTGCACCATTCATTGCGGACCGCTCGAGATTTGTCCGGCGAAAAGGCACGACCTGGCCTTTCTCTGTCGGGGACGCACTTGGTACCTCGCATCCAGCATATTCCACCTCAAAACCCCAGAAACTTCACGCCGACGAATCTTTCGAAAGAAGAAAAGATGCTGTTCGTCAGGTTTCCAGCAAGGGGTTGGTTGGGAGAAGCCCCACACCAAGCCAACCCATTCTGAACATGTAAAACCCCGAACTCCACTCACAATCTGAAAAGATGCAGAACCCGCAGCAGCCCCGAGACCAAGACAGCAACTGGCGCCGCGGCGCCAAGCAGCCGGCGGCGGCTCGCAGCGAAGGCGACGCCGAGCACAAGAAGAAGAAACCGCGTCGTGGTGGCCGCCGCAGCAACGGCAATGGCGGCGCGGCCAACGGCGACGCCAGCGGCAACGGCAATGGCAACGGCCGCCGGCCGGAGGTGAAGGCGCCGCCCGCGCCGGTTGCAGCCATGAAGGAAGAGGTGGAGGAGGACGCAGGGCCCGCCAGCACCCCGCAGACCATGGACCATCTGTCGGAAACGCTGTTCGCTACGCTGCAGATCTCGGCCAAGACCAAGCGCGCCATCGTGGAGGACCTCAAGTACGAGCGACTGACGCACGTGCAGAACGAGACGTTCCCGCTGATTCTGGAGGGCAAGGACGTGCTGGCCAAGGCCAAGACGGGCAACGGCAAGACCATCGCGTTCCTGCTGCCGGTGATCGAGAACATGGTGAGCGCGGGCCGTCGCCAGGGCGTGATCCCCACGCTCGTGATCTCGCCGACGCGTGAGTTGGCGCAGCAGATTGCCATGGAGGCCAAGCGCGTGACCAAGTTCCACGACATGAACGTGGCCTGCTTCGTCGGCGGCGCTTCTATGAGCAAGGACACGCGCACGCTCACGAGCAACGCCCCACTGGATATCCTGATCGCTACGCCTGGCCGTCTCATGGACCACCTGAAGTCGAACACGGGCAACATCGCGACCCGTCTCGGCAAAGCCAGCGTGTTGATCCTGGATGAGGCCGATCGACTGCTGGACATGGGCTTCCGGCCGGAGATCATGCGCATCATCGGCTTCCTTCCCCGAGACCGCCAGACGCTGTTGTTCAGTGCCACGCTGCCGGCCTCCACGGAAGAGCTCAAGCGCGTGGCATTGCGCGAAGACTACGCGTTTGTGGACACGATCGACGAGAACGAGGCCGACACCAACATTCAGACGGAGCAGGAGTACGTGGTGTGCGAACTCAAGGACGTGGCCCCCATGGTGGAGCGCGTGCTGGCTGCGCACATGGAGCTGCCGGCTTACAAGGTCATGCTCTTCTTGCCCACGGCCCGCTCGGCGCAATTCATGGCGCAGCTCTTCCAGGCTGCGGGCTTCCCGGGCGTGTTGGAGATGCACTCCCGCAAGAGCCAGGCGCAGCGCACCAAGACGGCCGACTCCTTCCGCAAGGGCAAGAAGGTGATGATGTTTTCGTCGGACGTGTCGGCGCGCGGCGTGGACTACCCGGACGTGTCGCTGGTGCTGCAGGTCGGCCTCACGGACCGCGACCAGTACATTCACCGACTTGGACGTACCGCGCGTGCAGGCATGAAGGGCAAGGGTGTGCTCGTGCTGGCCGAGTTCGAGACGCCGTTGCTCCGCCAGCTGACCGACTTGCCGCTGGAGGTGAGCAAGGACCACTCGCCCGAGGCGCTGGTGCGGTCGGAGTCGCGCACGCTGCACGTCATGAAGAGCCTGAAGAGCAACAGCGAGCTGGAGAAATCGGCCCAGCAGTCGTACCAGGCGTGGCTGGGTTTCTACAACTCGCACCAGAAACGGCTGAAGCTTCGACCGGAAGGACTCGTGCAGCTTGCGGCTGAATACAGCCGCGTCATCGGTCTGGATGAGGTGCCCAAGCTCGAGAAGAAGACGCTCCGGAAGATGAACCTCTTTGGCGTGCCCGGCATCGAGCCCTCGGCCTACCAGCGTGACAACAATGGCGGCGGCGGCGGAGGCTACGGTGGTGGCCGTGGCGGTGGCGGTTATGGCGGTGGCCGTGGCGGCGGTCGTGGCGGTGGTCGTGGCGGCGGTGGCTACGGCCGGAGATAAGCACGCGCGTTGCTCCCCTGACTCTCTCGCTCTCTGGCTGGTCTGGGCGGAGCGGAGAGTCGGCGGCTGTATCCTGCATGTGGCTGAACGCCAGACGGCTTCCTCATCATTAGAACCAATCGTAATTTATTGCACGAAGGATGAGTCGGTTGACTAAGCTTAGAATATACTCTCGTCGCGGCGGAGGGAGGCAACGACCTCCGCCGCGTGCTGAAGCTTCGCTATCGAGAAGATGAACGAGTGCTTGACGCGTCAGTGACACTAAGGCGAGGAGATACGTTAACGAAGCGTCCGCTTTCGCACCATCCAAGCTCAGCTTCCTCAAGGCGGCGGAGGCAAGGATGGATGAGATGGCGGCCATGCTGGAGACCTACGCGGGCGGACTGCAGCAGTCGTTCGCCTTGGTGTTCGAGCGCGTGGGCCAGAGCCTCTCGCAGAGCGCGCAGACGATGCGCATGATGAACGAGGTCATGGAGGCGGCCCTGCTGCAGAACCTGCTGCTGTCCTACACGTACGACCGCTCTTCCGACGGTCAGGAGGCGCTGCTGGTCACCGTGGAGAACCGCTCGCAGATCATGTTGGCGGAGACGACGCTCAGTGTGCACCTTCGAGGCGCAGGCGAGGACTTCTTCTCAGTGGCGCTGGCGTCGCTCGCTGTAGGCGAGCAGCACGAGCTGCGGGCTCCACTGCCGACCGCGGAGCCCCCGCTCGCCGGCGTAATCCAGCTGTCACTCATCAGTCCAGGTACGCAGCAACCTCTGAGCAAACGCTGCTCCTTTCGGGTGCTTTTCTTCCAGCAAGGCACGTTCGAAGCCGTGCGTCGTAACGAGGAGCGCGCATCGGAAGTGTCGGTTATGTCGGAGAACGTGAAGCTGGAGCGAGTCCGGGACGTGCTGCGACTCAGTCCGTTGGACGGCGTGATGCTATCTGATGTCGGACGATACCGCTTCGTGCAACCTGGCGGCCAGTCTACCGATGCCGTGTTCTATCTCTCCGTGAAGCGCGGCTCCACCGCCTTTCAGGTTGTGGTGACGGTCGCAGGAAGCGAAAGCAACGTTGAGCACCTCCGTGCTCGGTGTCAACAGATCCTCCGCGAACTGGAGGAGCTCTCCGACGATTGTTCAGTGGATGAGAGTGAGGAGAGAGCACCGCGGTCATTGGACCCAGAACAACAGCAACACGAGGGAGCTGATGACGAAATGGAGCAATAGAACACGACACGACATCAAGTCGTTTGGCTGTGGAGTGTCTATCTTCGCTTCGCCCTTTGCTCGGCCTATTACTGGGCTTATCGGCTTCTTCCCTGCTCTGATCATGTAGCGAAAGCTGCCTAGTTCGACCCCCCTGGCTATAAGCTACGGTGAACCACAGCAGAGCCTAGGCCCATTGGCGCTTCGAGAGGTAGCCGCGGTCGCTGAACCACTTGTGCAGCAGGAAAGACTGCGCGCCGTACATGGCCCCCAGCACGCCCAGCTCGTACGCTGTGTACCACATGATCCGAGACTTGCTGCTCTCAATCGCTACAATAGATATGAGCAAAAGGAGCGGATATCAAAGTTAGATATGGGTGAATGTGTCGTTGTCGTTTGCTCCTTACTCTGAACATGGCGGTGCTCTCGCGCGCGGTAGTAGTCCTGCTCGTTCCGGATGAGCTTCAGCAACGTCTTTAGTCGGTCCAAGGACGTCTTGACGCCATCCATGTGCTCTGTTTCCCATCAACAACAACACGAACAGAAATCAGAATCAAAGAAGACGACGACGACTGCTTGCCAAAGGCGAAGTGTACCTTGGCGCGCCTGCTCGTCCAGCTTGTCCTCCTCGCCCAGATCCTCCTCATTGGAGAGGTCGAAGGACGTGTAAAACTCCACGGTCTTGCGCGCCTTGCGGTCGTGCGTGTTGTCCAGACAGAAGCGGTACCAGCCGCCACGATGCTCCGACTCAAAGTTGAAGCCGCTGTGCTCGATGTTCTGATTGTTGTCGTCGTGCGGGGTCACGATCAGTTGGTCGAAGAAGTTCTTCTCCACCTTTTCATCCTCTGGATACTCGGGGAACGGGCCGAAAGCCTTCAGACGCACGTCGTACGAGCCCGTGGAGTCCAGCACGCCGATCTTCATGAAGGCCGTGCGCTTCGTGCGCACGTACTCGTGGAAGCACTCCTCCACGCTGCCGTCCAGCTTCAGGATCATCGCACCCACAGGCGCGGGGGCCGTTAGCACGACCAGAGACGCAGCCAAGGCGCAGCCAGCGCGCATCCACCGTGCGAGCGCCATCGTCGACCTGCTTCCTTGCCCAAAATTAAGAATGTGACGGACATGCGACGCAACCTCGCAGGGTATTTTTAGAAATAAGTGGTTTCTAAATCTCCAGCTCACACAAAGAATGGCGAGAATACCCAAAATAGGATGTCCTCTGGCGTTATCCAAAAACCACACCACTTCCTTACTAAACGTCTCGCAATCCATTTCTACCTTAAGACTTGCTACCGGTATCGCCGACAGTTATGTCGATATACTGAGGGGGCACAATATCGGGTGGTTCCCACACCCAGGGGATCCTCAGCGCTCGTTGGCTGGACGCTCGGGCATCTCCCATTCCGATATGTGGACGACACGCCGCCTCTCCTCGACGCTGCGCTCGCGTCTGCAGGCCTCGCGCGCTGTGCGCCAGTGGCCTTCCGCCATCCGCAGCAACGGCTTCCACGCCGGCCGCGCGCCTCTGGCCTCTGCTGGCTACCTGACGGACGTGTCCTTCGAGTCGCTGCCCATTAGCCGCACGTCCAAAGACGTGCTGACCGGCGAGATGGGCTACGAGTTCCTCACCCACGTGCAGAATGACACGCTGCCGCTCGTGCTGGAAGGCCGCGACGTGCTGGCCAAGGGCAAGACTGGCAACGGCAAGACCATCGCCTTCCTGCTGCCGGCGCTGGAGCGCATGCTGGCCAACCAGCAGACGGTCGCCGGGTCGCCCGGCAAGATTTCGGCGTTGGTGATCTCCCCCACGCGTGAGTTGGCCCAGCAGATCGCGGTGGAAGCCGTGAAGCTCACGAACGCCCATGGGATGCGCACTGCCTGCTTCGTGGGTGGCAGTTCGGTCAATAAGGACGTCAAGGAGCTGAGCCAATCGCGGGCCATTGACGTGCTGGTGACCACTCCGGGGAGACTGCAAGCCCATCTGACAGACAACAGCGGCCGCATTCGACAGAAGCTGGAGAATCTGCAGGTCCTGGTGCTCGACGAGGCCGACCGGCTGCTGGACATGGGCTTCCGGCCGGATATCATGCGCATCATCAGCCACTTGCCCAAGAACCGCCAGACGCTGCTGTTCAGTGCGACGCTGCCAGCCGCCACGGAAGAGCTCAAGGACGTGGCGCTGCGCGACGACTACGCCTTCGTGGACACCATCCAGGGCGACGACCAACAGACCAACACGCAGACCGTGCAGGAGTTCGTGGTGTGCGACCTACAAGACGTCATCCCCATGGTGGAAGGCGTCCTGGAAGAGCACATGCAACTGCCAGAGTTCAAGGTGCTGGTGTTCCTTCCCACGGCCCGCTCGGCGCAATTCATGGCGCAGCTCTTCCAGGCCGCGGGCTTCGCCAACGTGCTGGAAATGCACTCGCGCAAGAGCCAAGCGGCGCGTACCAAGGCCTCCGATGCCTTCCGCAAGGGCAAGAAGGTGGTCATGTTCTCGTCCGACGTATCGGCGCGAGGCGTGGACTACCCGGACGTATCGCTGGTGCTGCAGGTCGGCCTCACGGACCGCGACCAGTACATCCACCGGCTTGGACGCACCGCTCGCGCAGGCATGGAGGGACGCGGCGTGCTGGTTCTGGCTGACTTCGAGAAGCCGCTGCTGAAGGACCTGAAGGACCTGCCGCTCACGGAGCTCGCGCAGCGGCCGCAGCTGGAGAAGGAGAGCTACCGAACCACGCGCACACTGGCGGGGCTGCGTCCTCATAGCGAGCTGGAGCAGTCGGCGCAGAAGGCGTATCAGGCCTTCCTGGGCTTCTACAACTCCAACCTGAAGAAGCTGGGGATGAGCAAGACGGACCTGGTCGAGACGGGTGCGCTCTACAGCCAACTCATCGGCCTGCAGGAGGTGCCGCAGCTGCAGAAGAAGACGCTGCGTGCCATGGGACTGCTGGACACGCCGGGGCTCACGGCCGCCCCCAAGGCAACCAGGGTCGGTGGCCCCGGCCGGAAGGGCCCGGGAGGCGAGCTGGGACAATTCGGGGCGAATGCTCGCAATGACAGCCGTCGGCCGGACCGGTTCGGCTACGAAGGTCGGAGACCGATCGACCGTGAGTTCGACTCCCCGACTAAGGTGCCGGGCAACCGGGCGGAGCGACGCGCGAGTCAGCGGTTCGATGGCCACGAGCGCCGTGAAGACCGCGGAGATCGCGAAGGTCGTGAAGACCGCGGCGATCGTGAAGGGCGAGGTGGTCGCGAATACCGCGGCGATCGTGAAGGTCGTGGTAGTCGTGAATACCGTGGGGACCGTGGGGGTCGAGGAGGTCGAGGTGATCGTGAAAGGGGACAGGGGCGATCGTTCGATGGCGGCGAGAGGAAGTCATTCCGCGGTGAGCGATCGTTTGAGGGCGGCCGTGGCAGAAGAAGCGCGTCGGCAGACGGCGACCGCGCCGGGCGTGGGAGACGCGACGATCGACGTGACGATCACAAGCGGTCGTCGAGTGCTGGCACCAAGCGGAACTACAAGGAGCCGCACAAGAGATACTAGAGAGAGAGAGAGAGAGAAAGAGAGAGATACCAGAGAGAGAGACCCGACACTGCGGCACAGCACGCAGAGTGACTAGACAGACAGACAGACAGACAGACAGACAGAGGAAGACCGACCCTGCGTAAGAGACGTGAAGAACAAGCCAATGCGAGAAGAAGAGGGTCAGGTACGCTGCATTCGTCTGCTCTTCCCTCCTTTAGGTCGGACGAAGCGAGCAGAGCTAATAATCAGCTTCCGTCTTCATCATACGTGCTCACTCGCAGCAAACGTGCAGAAATGATAGAGATACCACCAACCAATTCCCACCTCGCAGCAGCTAAACCTCACGTACATGGGCTTAGGCAAGAGCGCGGTACCCAGTCCGACGACGGCGAGTGCCAGCCAACCACATGGCTGCAGCACCCACAATGGCCCCGACGACAGCTCCAGCACCGAGTTGAGCGATTGCAACCTCCTTCAAAGACTCCGACTGCTCCATCAGCACCATACCACTCGCATTCTGGCGGCTTTCGAACACCTTGAGCTGCTTCTCCAGTGACGAGCTTCGCGGCGGCACCAACGAATTGCCCGGCCACTTGGAGAACGCACTGAGCTTCAGCCACCACGCTGGGTATCCAGGCGTCTCCATCTCTTCGGGGGTCTCCCCCGTGGTGATGTATCCGTCCGTGAACTTGCCCACAAGCTGCCATGCGAACTTCCACCACGCGTCCACAATGCGCGAGGCCAGTTCATTGGACTGCTCCTGCAGGTACATACGGATCTCCTTCGCCGCCAACTGATCATTTCTAGAAACGTGCGTCTCCATAGCTTCACGGGCGGAGAAACACGCTTGTTGCAAATCGGCGATCCGCGCGCGGACGTCTTTGCTGATGGCATCAAAGCGTAGCATGCTCCAGTTGTTCACAAAGCTGAAGGCCCACCAAGCAGAGTCCGGAGTGAACTCGCTCTCCTTGCCGAGCACGTAGGCTTCGGGCACCTCTTGCTGGGCACAGGAGAACGGCACGTACACCGATCCGTGTGGAGAGCTCTGCGCATACCACGCCACGCCGCCCACAGCGTCGGGCAAATGTCCACGCGCCTGCAGCACGAAGCTGTAGATGGTGCGATACATGGAAATCGGTCGTTCCCAGCCGCCAAGTACGCCCTTGTCGTCGCCTCCCCAGCGCATCGGTGATCCGAACGGACCTGCAGCCAGACCTTTGGACAGATCGTATGGCGTGCCTTGGAAGTAGTCGCGCAAGAGGTGCATCACGTCGGCCACAGCTAACTGGCGTTCCGGCTGGACCGAGAACGGATACGTCGGGTACTCCGGATAGAGACCGAGGCGCGGATCCAGCTTTAATGAAGGCGCCATGAGGTCAAACACGCGCCAGACACGACGACCTGTGTACAGCGCACGCACTGGATCGCTGGACTGGAAGGCGTAGGCGGCCGAGAAGTCGAAGGGTTTGCCCTGGTCTGGCTGCCACCAGCCCATCTCCCCAGCGAAGGACAGAACGTTGGGCGACGCCATGAAGTGGTCCGGATCGTTCAGGTTCATCTCGCGGATCATGAAGCCGTTGGCCACCACGGCCACGTGGGTATCGGGCACACGCTGTGCTGCCCACACGGCGCTGGTGTTCTTGGGACCCGTGAGGATGTGAAAGACCCAGACTTCGCCGTAGCGGTCGGCCACACCCAGCGTCTCGGCCGCGTTCGTGTAGTCCGGAGCCGCCGGATCGCCGCTGTCTTCGCTGAAGAAGCCATACTGGACAGCCAGGTCGCCCATGGTCTGCACGGCACAACGCGCCGAGTCACAGCGCTCCAGCGCCACCTTGGACAGCTCGGCGATGCCGAAGAGGTTGTAGCCGTGCGGTCCAGCGTCCGTGGGCCAGCCTACCGTCTTGGCGCCGCACGTGCTCTCGCCGATGCTGAGCTGCACCTCGTTCATAAAGCCGTAGTCTTGGTCGAAATACGCGTATGTGTGCGCCACCTGCGGGATCTCGCCCAGCGGCGTCATGACAAGCTCTTCCGCGCTCTTTGGTGCGTACTCCGGTCCACGCTGCGTCGTCACGAGCCGGGGATAGCCACCGAACGGGTTGTACACATGGCGCATGGCGCCCTCGGGGTGATCTTGCGCTGGAACGCGCACCAGTCGCAGGTCAGCAGCACCGCCACCAGCGTCATCCGTGTGCGCCACCAGCGTGGAGCCATCGACTGTAGCATTCCGCCCCACTGCGATCATCGTACAGGCCTCAGCCACGGGCGGAGCCACCACAGTCAGCAGCAGGAGAGCCGCGACGGCAAAGCGTTGCAACGACGCAGCCGTCGACCCAACGAAGGTCGGAGAAGCGCGACTGCCGTTTGCACACGACATTCTGTGTTCTCGGCCGGGATTATCGGGGAATGAGACGCTGCCGTTGCCGCCGCCGCTGCCAGAGAGCAGAGAACGTTGGCGAGACCGTTGGGTGGCGGTGGCGCAAGCAACCCTTTCCGATCTTCGTTCGACAAAAGATCAGAAGGCTGCCGATGGGGAATTACTTTGTTCTTGTGGCCCGAAGTAAGTGGGCGAACTGCACCTTGATTGCTTGGTGAGCTCGATCGACAGAGTCGGGAGAAGCGGTCAGCGGGGAAATACACATCTTTTTGTGGGGCACAACGGCCGTCTTCCATGTAAAACCACCAACACTTTGCTGTAAAATCTGTCGTGACTCCCTCGCTTCACCTCCGTGCGTCCCACCAGGAAACCAAGACACGTTCCAAGCGAATATCAAAGCTCCATATTGGAATAGCAATGTATAAATAAGTTGGTTGGATTACTACTACCACAGAAGGTGAACGACTACACACACCTAGGCCAGCAGACGTGGGCGGATGGGGCCAATTGGCGAGCACGACAGAGCGCTGGACAGCGACAGATCGCGGATAGACGGCAGCTTGTAGCCCCCGTTCACCTTCCGAGTGGGGGAGATCACGGGAAGGCTGAACACTGACGAGTTCATCACTGGAATCGACATACGAGGAAGCTGGAACACTTCGGCAGGCGCGTCCACCTGAACCGGAGCGGTCGTCGGGGAAGACTCAGGGGTGGCATCCGGGCGGGGGAGAATAGGCTTGCACTTGTCGCTGGCGATCCAGTACGCCGATTGGGCGGCTGCTCGCTTAGCGGGCTGCTCCTGGCAACAGCTGCTGCTGCTACTCGAAGTGCTGGGCGCGTCTTTGCGCTTCCGGGACTTCTTGCTCTGACGCTTTACCAACGACATGGCGCCGTAGTTGTCGCGTGTAAAGTGCTCGCGGCTGTAAGTCGGGAACTGCGAGCGCGCCTTGCTCCACTTGCGGAAGCCGAAGTAGTTCAGCTGGCGCTGGAAGCTCGAGAAGTTCTTGTTCTTGAAGTATTTGGGCAGGATCTGGTTCGTCATGGCCTCCTTGTCCAGGATCTGGAACGCCAAGCCGTCCTCGGCCCAGCGGATGATCTTGGGGTTCTCCCGACGAAGCATCTGGTGCAGGTGCAGCAGGAACGGCGCCACCCACCCGCGCTTCACGCTGTCGCAGCTCGTCGAGGAACTCGAGCTGGACACGTCGCTGCTCGCGCTCGAACAGCTCGCGATGGACGTCGCAGGCGACGCGGGACACGCCGTCGTCGCCGGCGCCGCCTCTTCCTGGCTCAGTAAGTCTTGGACGTTCATGACTCAGACGATCAGTTCGTGTGCTCAAGACCGCGGATTCCGAAATGAGACTGTCGAGCTGCGGCGGCGGCCCAGCATCCCAACTGGCGTGTTTCTGTTGCTCGCTCGCTCCTTCTCCCCAGGCTTCCCCCTCCACCAATGGAGATTCAAAAAAAGAAAAACTATAGCGATTCACTATGCAACGCGGCGGCTGCGATACTCCCACGCTGACACACTCCGCGGGAGATTCACCGCTGTCCGCAACAGCTTTTCTTTGTAGGAGAATAAAGAAGTGCGAATCTTGAAGTCGAATAGGGTTGAACGCTTTGAGGATTCCTTTTCCCTGGCCAGCCAATCACCGCGCGCACATTTCAACGGGCTTGTCTCTGGCCAGCGCTGTGAACGGCCATCGATCTGTACCCCGCGGAAACCGATATGCAGTACGGTACGTCCGCTTCTTCCTCTTGGGATGGGGAGAACCGAGATTCCGAGATTCCGCCGCCCCCAACGGCCGAACCCGAATCGGGCGTTTGTACTCGAGTTTGTAAGCGTCGGCCGAATCTTGCCAGCCGCCCACAGCGACCCCCGAATCTGTCGAATCTCGCTGGCCGTATAGTTTTCGCGCGATGTTCTGAACCTCGAAAAAAAGAAGATCGGAACGAGGGGCCTCCTGTACCAAGTAGACGGTACGGTCTGCAACCAAAGGGCGGGATTCGACCGGTTCAAGTGGCTCGGGAATCTCCTTCAGTGCGCGTCTGGGGATCTGAGGTTCGAGCGAGATGGAGATGCGCGTGCGCTTCGTGCTGGGTGCGTTCTCGTTCTCGTCGACCGAGTAAATCACGCAAACTGGTGGTCGGTGGGTGGACGGAACGGAGGGCAGAAGCGGGGAATCGAACCGGCGGGAGCAAGAGATTCCTTTGTTGAACTGAGTGCCGTGGTGACTGATGGCAGGCAACATCTCGAGCGCCGTGTCTTTGATGTTGTTGCTCGCCGCGTGCAGTGGACAGAGGTGGGCTCGCGACGCTGTCAACTCAGTGGACATCGGCCTCTGGTTCCTCACGGTGAGTGTGCGTGTGTGCGGGCTGGCGACTGGGCCTCGACATTCGATCTCTATGCGGATCGAATCTTGCATGGACCTGGCCGTGGACCCAGCTGGCTGTGCTGCCTGGAAGCTCATCCCGTTCCTGAACATTCTGGCGCCAATGTTGCTGACTGGGTAGGGAACTGGCGTGCGGTACAAGCTCATCAATGCTGGCGCAGCGGTCGACAGCAACGACGTGGCCTCAGCCGACCAGCCGTTCACTCTCTACAGTCGCTTCTGGTAGGATGTGACCTTGGCTGAATCCTGGGGCCTTGCTCGTCTGTCTGGATGATGCTGTTAAGGCTGGTTGATCTGTCTCGTGTTTGTGTGGGCAGTGCGCTGCCGATTGTTGCCACCAGCGACCCGTGGTGTCTGAGCGATGCGACGGCCGCGCGAGGGTTCACGGTCCTTGCCCTCCTGGCTGCCATCATGAGCTTCGTGGTTAGCGTGATGACGGCCTTGGAGATAAAGACACCGACGTGGAACGGAGAGGGGAAAGAGACCACGCTGGTCACATCCGTGGTGTGCTCGCTATTCCAAGCGGTGATCTTGATCCCTGCCGTGACAATGTGGCAGCGCATGGTGAGCGTCTACGACACGCAATGCCGCACCGCCCTGAAGATCAATACGTTTGTATGCATCACTTCGGGATCGTCGCATGCGCTCGCCATTGCCGCCATCCCATTCGCCGCCGCCTCGTATGTGCTGTGGCGCGTCTCCCACTCCTACTATGTAAGCACTCTGTGTGTGCGAAGGTGCATGCCAGTCGATAGCCGTAGGCAGAAGCAGCAGCTAAGAACTGTCGCTCATTCTCTTTGCGGTACATTTTGGAGTGTATAGGAGGCGAAACAAGCAGGCCGGATCGCCGATGGCTTCACTCTAGCCGCGAAAACAGGCACGACGAAATGTTTGACAGCGTGCCCTTCCTTGGCTGATTGGTGGGGAAGTGACACCTCTCACCTTCTGCTGCTTCTCAGATAATGTGGACGAGATCCTGTCAGCTATTGCCAACAAAATCGACATCGATGCCATCGGCTCGGACGGCAGAAATGCCTTGCATTGGGCCTGTACCCTGCACCGAACGAGCATCTGCCACGTCTTGCTCAAGAAGGGAGCTTCCATCAGCAAGAAGGACGTACGATCCAAGTTTACGTGTGCTTTTTCGCTGTGGGTATGCTTTCTCGTAGCGAAAGACCTCACGTTCTGCGATGTCTGACCTCTCATTCACAGCGAGATGGCTGGACTCCATTGCATTGGGCCAGTCGGGTGGGCAACTTGGATATCGTCCGACTGCTAGCCAAGTATGGTGCCAACCTCAACGTCCAAGATCGATGGGGGACGACCCCCTTGATGCTAACGGTGGTGGGCGAGAACAAAGTTGCTGCTGAATTGCTCATCGAACTCGGTGCGGTGGTTGACGCGCGGAATGTAAGCAGCTCCTTGAGTCAATTTGTGCGGCAACAGCTCTTTATTGACTTGGTTGCATGCTTTGGGTGCCTAGGTATTCGGGCAAACACCGCTCATGCTCTGCGTCGAAGCTGGCCCTCACCTGCATCAGCTTGGGATGGTGTTCTTGAACGCAGGCTCGGACCTCACCATTCAAGATGTACGTGCACGCCCAAATTGCAAGAAGCTGCTTGTGCTTCATGACATAGAACTCCTCGTCTGTTTATGGGTTTCCAGGCACAAGGCATGACAGCACTGCACTACGCAGCATCCTGCGGCAACGTCAACATCCTGATGAACATCCTGCAGCTGTGCGATGCGGAGCTGGTGGACAAACCCAACACTGTAAGCTGCTAAGTGCGTTGATCGTGGCGTCCATTTGTGCCTTGCTCAACTAACACGCGCATGTCTGCGCTGATCCTTTGAACAGTTTGGAGAGACGCTCTTGCACCTGGCAGCTCTTCACAGGCAACCGAAGGTCTTGGAGCTGGTTGAAGATTGGCGAGCAGGGAACCCCATCGTGGCGTTTCCATTCGACAGGAACAGCGAGGACGACAGCGAAGACACTGACAGCAGTGACGATGAAGACGACAGCGATGAAGACGAAGAGGACGATTGAGCTGAGGCATCTGGTACGTGCAAAGAGCATTGCGAAGCAACGCCGCCATTAACAGCATCAACACCACGATGACAACAAAAGCTTTGGAGTCTATAAAGTTTGGAACGGACGCCCACCCTACTGGAGCTTCTCGAGAAGTAATTTAGTGCCCTTCTGCGCCTCCACGAGTTTCTCCAGGTCTCCCATCGTCGGCTTCAGCGCTTTCTTCACGATCTTGGACGCGTTCTCCACGCCGATCTCAGCTTCCAGGAACGCCAGAACCACAAAGGATCCACGGTTGCTCGAGGCCCACGTGGGCAGTTCATCTTGGACGGCAGTGACCAGCGGCTCAGCCATCGCCGTCTCCTTGATCAGGCGACGAAGCGCGAAGTGGCCGTTGGCGTCCGTGTGCAAAGGCTCCTCGCCCTCTTCCGGCTCCGCCAGCACGGCAGTCACAATGCTCATTTCCAGGTCCTTGCTCAAATTGTGCTTGGCCACCTCGACGATCACGTCACGGCCCTCCTTGGAGCGCATCAAAGCCGCCGTGTTCGCGACGCACATGTCCTCCAACTTGGGCAGCAAACCCTTCAGCAATTCCTCACGGCGAGCAGTTGGGTCCTTCTTGTAGTTGACCACCAGAACAGTCGCGTCCTCCGGTGACGGCAGCATGGGCGGCTCCAGCAGCACCAGGTCATCCGGCGACAAGTACTTCTTGTTCAACGGACTGAGCAGTTGCAGCAAAACCTTTCGGCCGCTCGGGTGCATGGCCACGGCGAAGAGTTCGTCATTCAGCTCCGCGAGGATGGACTTCTGCACGAGCACAGAGTCGTCCACCACGTCCAAGATGCGCTGGATCACGAGGTATCCGCTCGGGTGGTTGCAGGCGTCCAGCACCTTATCCTTCAGGCACTTGATGATACGTTTGCGGTCCTTAGCGGCGCCCAATGACAGACACTTGTTCACCACCCGCGCGCCATTGCGTGTGGCCAACAACGCCAGCGACGCGTCGCGGACATTGGCCACCATCTGCACGACATCGTCGTGGTCAGCGTTGGCCATGTACTCCCATAGCAGCGACTGCACGAAGGCCAATCCCAGCAACTGCTTGTCCACCATGCGGTTCAAGATGCTGCTCAAATGCTTGAGCACTTCCTCCTTCTTCTGCGGATTAGCCGCCAGAATATCAGCGAGGTTGCGCTTGCTCTCCGAGTGGAAGTACGCGAACTCACGGCCGTAGAACTCGAGCTTGAGCGCCGTGAGCTGCGACGGCTTCAGGTATTCCTGTGCGTACTCGAGCACGTTGGCGGCGATGTTGTGGGTGCCCACTTGCACCACATGGCCCGTGAGGCACTTGACGATGGCGGCGCGGTCTTGGACACTGCCGTAGCGGATCATTTTCTGCACCAGGAAGCAGCCGTACTGCATCTTGGCCAGATCGATCAGATGCTCCTTCATCTCCAGCACGATCTGCGACCGGTGCTCCGGCTTGCCGTACTGCATGAGCGACTGGATGACGCGCGACGCGTCGTGCTTGGCCGCCACGTCGTAGATCTTGCCGTTCACGAGCGTGAACAGCTCGTCCACCAGCGTGGCGCGCTTGCTCTTCTCCACGTCGCGCTCGCGGATGATGTTCCAGATCTGCTTGGCGCGCGTCACCATCTCGTAGTGCGGCCGCTGCATCTTGCGCTGCTTCTTGGCCAGCTTCTGGTCCATGAACGACTTCTTGGCGTCCTCGCCGCCCGCCGCGGACGCCGCCGGACGCTTCTTGGCGTTGTAGCCGCCCGCCGACCCGCCGTGGCTCTTGCCCTTGTACTCCTTCTTCGCTTGCACCGCCATCGTCCTTGCTGCCTGCGTCGTCTTGCACACTCGGCGGCCTTTGGCTTTGCTGAGGAGCTGCGCTGCTCCCACCCACCAGTCAAATAGGCCCGGCCGGTCGACTGCCAATCACCACATTTCCCGCGTGGACCACATCACAATCTTGTGGACCACACATAATCGAGGAAAACCTACGTAGTAGCATATTGCGTGTGAAACCTCGGTAAACGCATGCATTGCAAAGCTCAATCCGGAAGGAGGCTCAACATGGAGGAAGAGTCGCGACGGTTCACCGCGAGTGATCGCGCTCTGTGAGGGAGGCTCCAGAGCAGTCCATGGCAAGATCCAAAGCGAGCGGAGGCGTATCAGGATTCCATCAGCACCCCGCCTTCGCGTGGGTCTCTGCGATCGAGTATGTGCGCCTTGTTCTACGACTACAACGTCCAGGTCCCGGCCAATCTACGACAGGTCTGCTCGGTCTGGAGCGAGCTGCACCCCGTGCTGGCCGTCGCGCTGGAGAACCGCGAGATCCAGTTCTTTAGCGATGAGGGTGAAAAGCAACAGGGATCGGAGACCTATTCACGCGGCGCTGATGTCGTCACGATGGCCTGGCAGCCTCGAGGCGAAGCGCTTGCAGTAGGATGGAGCGACGGTAGGCTCTCTCTCGCTCGCTCTCCAGTAGCAGTCGGGATGGCTCTGTCTGTAGATTGTTTGGCTCTGGAACTGACCCTCTTCCCACATGATACGGCAGGAATGGTCTCGTTGTGGGTGTTCAAGGACCAGACGGCTCGCGAGGTGAACTCTCCGCACTCCAGTCGCGTGGGGCTTTTGAAATGGACGCCGTTGGGCAACCGCCTCATCTCCGCGGACGAGAACGGTATCTTGGCGGTCTGGAAGGTCGACAGTCGCTGTCAACTCACACTGAGCACGCAATACGCGCGTCAGGGCAGCTTCACGCACTGCGTCTTCGCGGCTCAGCCATCTCTGCCCAAGGACAAGGAGATCAAGAGGTAGTTCGCTTGTTGTTTGCCTTCTGTCATTGCTCTGGTTGGCTCATTTCTGCTGCATTTGTGCTATTTTGCTGCCTTCGTAGCGAGCAATTCTCCCAATATGCGTGTCCGCAGTTCTTCTTCGGCGGTGAAGTGGGCTCCGTGCACTACGCCGACGACTTGGGCCACATCTCGGACATCCAAGTGCTGAACCACGCGATCGACGCCATGATGTTCTTCGAGGAGCAAGGTCGTCTGCTTGTGATCACACGGGCGCTCCAGCTCAACGTGTACCAAGTGCTCTGTGGCGGCACCGTGAAGCACCTGACCAAGGTCAAGCTGAGCTTGGCGGGGGAAGGTACGCTGCTCGAAACCAAATGGGCCGGGCCCGGTCTGCTGTGTATCGCATCCGGCGAACCACTTCTGCGGTTCTGGAACGTCAGGACGGAAGAGAGCAGTGTTCTCAGTCTCCCCAAGCCCAGCGGATTGAGTTACAACGTGAACAACCTTGACTTCTCGCCGCGGAAGCGCGTCCTTGTTGCTGGCACAGCCCAAGGCAACATCTTCTTCTGGCGCTCCACGCCTTATGTCGACGCCACACGAGGCAACGGCACGTCTTCCGCCGTGTCTTATCGCTGGGATCTGCTGTTCTCGACGGAGGTGGGGCGTGCAATCACCCGAATCGGCTGGAGCAGCGCACACCCAACGCTGTACGCCAACACGATCGAGGGAGTGGTCATCCTGCACGAAGGCAACATGCAGCGCTCACTCTGTGCGGACACGGCGGTCATTCAGGTGCGGCCCAAGACGCTGTCCATTGAGAAGTTCCAGGAAGGAGCACAGTCCGGTGTGACCATCACGCAGGCCACACTGGAGGCCTCGCTACGTATTAAGGGCGTCTCACATGATGGCTCGATGCTTGTGCTCTGGAATGGCTCGAAAGCGGAGGTTTACGAACTGAAAGACGGCGACACGAAGCTGCTGAGTCAGTTCAAGTGCCTCTCGAATGCTATGGTGCTTCGTGGCGACTACATCTACCGCACAAGCGGGAACCACGTCGAGATCTGCAACATTCAGGGCGTGGTGAAGAACTCCATTTCATTCACGGAAGCTGAAGGCAGGCCGATGGTTCTGTCGTTACAGAACAAATTCTTAGCTGTGGGTACCGACTACGGCTTGTTGCGGGTGTTTGACCTATCGCGCCGCGATCCGAAGGCCCTAGGCAGCATGGGCAACCTCTCCGAAGCCTTCGAAGACGAAACCAAGGCCGCGGTGATGCGCGCCATTTGCGTGAACGCCGACGGAAGTCGCGTGTGCATCCTGGCCGACCGCGTCGAAGGCGCATTGAAGATCCGCGTGCCGCTGCACAAGCTCTTCCTGTTCCAGACAGACCTCAATATCTACCAGCAATACGATTTCGGCCCCACACGGTACCCGAACTCCGTCTTCTTCGACGCTCAAGAGCCACGTCTTCTGGTCTGCGAGACGGTTAAGACTGGCACCGAGGCACCAGTAGGAACGACTGGAGCTAGCCGGGGCGTGGAGGACGGGCCTGCGACGGGAGCTTCGCGAGGGAGTACGATCTCGGACAAGGAGATCACTGTGATCTTCGCGTCCAATGACCACGGTCTGCTCATGCAGGACAGCTTCGACTTGGATCTCAAGTACAGCGCGTTGCTCGGCATCCAGGTGCCGCGCGTGTACTTCGTAGCCAAGGTGGATAAAGGCTCGACTGAGGACATCACGACCGTGGTGCATGTGGTCCGCCCCAAGAGCAACAGCATCGTGGCGAAAGCTCCGGTTGCAGCGGCGGCAGCCTACGATACGGTGAGTTATCTACGCACGAAGATCATGCGAGACTTCACGGGGCTGGACAAGGCGAATCCGGAGGCTCGACAGGCTCTGCTGGACTTTTGCTACTTCATGACGGTCGGCAACATGGACGAAGCGTATCGGTCGGTCAAACTCATCGAGAACCCGTCGGTTTGGGACAATATGGCGCGGATGTGCGTCAAAACCAAGCGGTTGGATGTGGCTGAGGTCTGTCTGGGCAATATGGGTCACGCCCGAGGCGCGGCCGCTGTACAGGAGGCAAAGAAGGAGCCCGAACTTGAGGTGGCGATCGCCATGGTAGCGATCCAATTGGGGCTGCGGGATGACGCCGCTCGACTCTATCGTGAGTGTGGACGCTACGATCTGCTGAACAAACTCTATCAAGCCAGTGGGTTCTGGCAGAAGGCGGTGGATGTAGCAGCGAAGCGGGACCGGATCCACCTCAAGACCACGTATCATGCTCTTGCGAGACACTACGAGGAAATGGGCGACCTGAAGGAGGCCATGGAGGCCTACGAGGACGCCGGGACTCATCAGAAAGACATCCCACGCATGCTGTTCAAGCTGGGTAAGGTGGATCTGCTGCAAAAGTATGTGGCCACGTCGAACGACCGCGATTTGCTGATCTGGTGGGCGCGATTCCAGGAGAGTCAGGGCCAATTTGACGCCGCTGTGGAGAGCTATCAGCGTGCCAAGGACTACTTGTCCATCGTACGCGTGCTGTGCTTCAAGAAGGACTTTCAGGCGGCCGCTAAAGTGGCGCAGACCAGTGGGAGCCGCGCGGCGGCCTATCACTTGGCGCGGCAGTTCGAGGCGAACGGCGACGTGGAGAGCGCCATCCACTTCTTTGCGAGCGGCGGCTGTTACAATCACGCCATCCGCTTGGCCAAGGAGCATCGTATGGACGCCGACCTCATGGGCTTCGCGCTTATGAGTAATCCCAGCGATATGACGGAGTGCGCCGCGTACTTTGAAGAGCAGCGCGAGATGGAGAAGGCCGTGCAGTTGTACTACAAAGGCGGCAATGTGGCCAAGGCACTGGACCTGTGCTTCCAAGCGCAGCTCTTCGAGGAGCTGCACCATCTCACAGATGAACTCAGCAACTCGGGCAACACGTCGCCTGCCATCTTGAAGAAATGCGCCGACTTCTTCATCGCCAATGGACAGTACGCCAAGGCGGTGAATCTGTGTTTGATCGGCCACCGCACGGCCGAAGCACTGGAGATTTGTATGCAGCACGACGTGAAGGTGACCGAGGAGATGGCGGAGAAGATGACTCCGCCCAAAGGGGACGACCAGGTCTCAGCCGCGGATAAGAAGCAGCGTACCGAGCTGCTGCTCAAGTTGGCCAAGTGCTGCAAGCGGCAAGGCGCGTATCACTTGGCCACGAAGAAGTACACGCAAGCTGGCAACAAACTCAAGGCCATGAAGTGTCTGCTCAAGTCGGGGGATACCGAAAAGGTGGTGTTCTTCGCCAACGTCTCGCGGAATGCGCAGATCTTCATCTTGGCCGCCAACTACCTGCAGAATCTGGATTGGCGGAAGGACGGCGACATCCTCAAGAACATCGTGGGCTTCTATACCAAAGCGCGTGCCTTCGAACAGCTCGCGAACTTCTACGCTGGCTGTGCGCAGATGGAGATCGAGGAGTATCGCGACTATGACAAGGCGATCGCGGCGTTGCAGGAGGCGGTGCAAGTGGTTTCCAAGTCCCGCGCAGACGGGAAGGACACGCTCTTGAAGCGCCTGGAGACCCGCATCCTGCTGATTGAGCAGTTCGTTCTGGCTCGGCAACAGATGAAGCATAACCCGAAGGAGATGGTGGATATAGTCACGAAGCTGCTGGAGGAGTCTGGGATTGAGGAGGCCATCCGCATTGGCGACGCGTATGCGATGCTGGTGGAGACGTACTACGCAGACGGCGAGTTGAGCAAGAGTCTGGAGGTCATGGAGACCATGAAGCGCAAGGGACTCGCACTGAAGACGTATGTGGACCCGCGGGTGGTGGACGATGTGCACCACAAGCTCAACGTGTCGGTGGGAGACGACAGACAGCGCAGATCCATGCGCAGTGAGCACAAGGACAACGGTCCGATCGGCCGCCCAGGCTCCCGTGAAGCTCACGTCAGTCGTCCAGGCTCGCGTGAGGCACCTGGGAGTCGTCCGAACTCTCGAGAGGCCAAGATGACGCAGCAAGAAGACGAAGTGGACGACGAAATGGAGGAAGACATCGCTGAAGATGAGTGAAAGCAGTAGAGCAGAAGCCAGGAAGGACAGGAAGCAATCACCCTCAGCTCTAAAAATATGGCCACGTATCTGAACTTCCAGCCGTCAGGAATCCTTCCGTCTTCTCTGAACGAAAAGGTGCAGGCAGTGAGTGACCCGTCGTGGCTCAGTCGTGGCTCGTGCTCGGCGATCGGTAGCGCCGAGTCTTCACCGTCATGACGGCCAATTCGCCAACGCAACGAGCCAGCAATCCGGCAACTAGCAGCCCCACGAAACCCACAATTGCCAGTGTCGAGCAACGTCTGGGATCTTCTCCAGTAGCTATAGACTCCTCGGCCATTGGAAGCGGAGATGCCGCTGCCCAAGAGCCAATGGATGCCAGTTCCCTGCCGCCTTGCGATGATTCGTTGAGCGCCATGACGCCGTATCTCACCTGCCAACGCTGCAACAGCGTGGCCTTCATCGACTTGCGTCGTGTACGTCGCAAGGCCGACCAGCAAGCCGCGTTAGCCCAACAACCCAACGCTCCAGACGAAGAAGGTCACGATCTATACGAACAAGTGCCCAAGTGTCCAGGCTGCGGGAGCACTCGGTACCTTCGTGCAGGTGTCGTGAGCTTCCAGGAGCAGATTGAAGAGGAGAAGAACGTCATTAAGGAGTTCGAGCGGCGACGCGGACCAGCCACTGCGCTGTTACAACGCATTGCACGTGGTTTCCTCGGACGGATTTTATTCCGCCGTCGCTTATTGGAACGCGAACGCTACCTCCGCAAGATCAATCGAGCCGCCACGAAGCTACAGACCCGGGTTCGAGGCATGCAGGCGCGAAAACGCACGATCATTGAGCGTTGTCTGCGGCTGATCCGTACGATGGCGTCCAGTATCTTGAGCTACGCGTTGGCAGCACGACCCAACGAGCCGCCAGTCTTCTGGTACGCGAATGCGGCGGAACTCAACATTTTCTATTGGAACTATCGCGAGTATGTACGTCGCTCGGGTGGCAAACCCACGCTTATCAAAGTGGAGAGCAACGTATTGGAGATCACGCGACGGATGCTGCGACGTGAGCACGCGCTGGTGAGTCGCATCCAGTCGCGATGGCGCGGCCTGACCACCAGACTCGTGTTCCGCGAGTTCAAGAGGCAGAAAGGCTGGTGGAAGGGCATTCGGCAATCGCCGGCCATCAAGATCCAGCGATTGGTACGCGGCCACGCGAGTCGCCGTCGGGTTGGCGCACTGCAAGTCACGACTAAGTACCCGACTCAACTGGAGGACTATCGTCAGGAGATGGCGACTCGAGAGCAGAAGAGCACGGCGTTGGCCTTCCGGCAGCGACTGTTGGCCAAGTACAGACTGGCGCGTCAGGTGGACCGCACGAAACGCATGATCGTGCAGCAAGGCAAGCTGCCCGCACGGAAGAGCAGCAAGGCAGGTGGTGGGGACGACGGAGACGAGCTGGGACCGGAGTCCAACGCACATGTGTTGCATTCACTACGAACGACCAGCAGCAGCAGCGGAAGTAACCCCAATACAGTCAAGACCGAGATGAAAGCTGAATCCGAAAATAGGAGGACGCACATGAGGAACCCGAACGCCAGTCGCTTCGCTGAAGTGAAGCGCCAGCTGGAGGGACAGGGCGCGCGTCTGCGTGGACCCAGGCTGCATATCCTCAAAGCGCAGCTGTACGCGCCCTCGGATGGCATCAGACCTCCTAGCATCCTCGAGGACGAGCGAACTTGAAGTTGACCCCGTGCCGAGATGACCAACCCTGGCTTGCTTGTTAATTTCGGACTGTCGTTATTTAGAAACGTTGGTATTTTAGAAATCAAACCGGTTCCTAATCTGGAAATGCACTGCTTTTGAATAATAGTTGAATGCGGAATCCTGACTGTGAATGTGAAAGGACTCGCTCACATTCAGCTCCCGTGCGTCGCCGGCACCAAGCAAAACGAGGCACAACGCGATTCCGCCTCCTCCGCACCAAGCAGAAAGCAGCGACCAGAGGCAGATGAACATCTCGGCGAGTGCGGTGGAGTGTGCGGTGGTGGCGTTCGGCTGCAACGACGACGGGCAGCTGGGCACGGGCGCCAAGCGGCGACCCACGCTGGCCATCGACGACGTCTCGTCCGCCAACTTCCCCAAGCAGCTCGGCGCGCTGCACGGCGAGGAGGTCGTGGCCGTCTCCTGCGGCTCGCGCCACACCATGGCGCTGACTGCTAGTGGCGCCGTCTACTCGTGGGGATGGGGATCGGTGCGTGATTGGATGTTACGCGTTCCCATCCGTCGGTTCCATCCGTATCTAATTCCTGATTGAACGAACTGCAGATGGGCCAGCTCGGTCATGGAGACCTGAAGAGCACCAACGTGCCGCACAAGATCGAGTTCTTCGAGCAGGAGGGCCTCGTGGTCGACTACATCTCTTGCGGCGGCTGCCACTCTGCCGCCGTGACCCGCAACGGTAGCTCTCCAAGCCTCCCGCCGATTTACTGCCTTGCTTTCTGAGGACTCTAGGCACGTGGTCTTACCGTGCAATACGTTGATGCTTTTTATGGGGCTCTAGGGACGCTGTACATGTGGGGCGAAGCGCACTGGGGCCAGCTGGGCCTCCCGAAGGAGTTCAACGCGCCGCATCAGTCGTTGCCGGCCAAATGCCCCGTGTTGGAAGAAGGCGGCGACGAAGCCATCGTGAAGATCAGCTGCGGTGGCACACATACGGCGGCTCTAACGAACCAAGGACGCGTGTACGTCTGGGGACGCGGTGATAGTGGACAGCTGGGCGTTGGATCGGAATGGCTGAAAGATCCGGAGGATGAGGGTCTTCTTGGCGTTAGTCGACCGCATTTGCTGGAAGGATTTCATGGTGAAAAGGTGGTTCAAGTAGCCTGTGGTGCTTTCCACTCAGCGGCCGTGACGGAGCAAGGACACGTGTACATCTGGGGGAAGGAGGACTACGGCATGCTCGGTCTTGGCCCGACGTCCGACCAGCTGATCCCCATGCGGATCGAGTACTTCGATGAAGTCCCAGCGCTGTACGTTGCCCTCTGTGTGGGATTCGTGGATTTTCACTTACTCATTGTACGATTCTACCGTATGCGTTCATCGGATGTAGACGCGTGTCGTGCGGAGGCTGGCATACTGTTGTGGTGGCCAAATCTGGGGCCTGCTACTCGTTCGGACGGGGCGAATACGGGCGACTCGGTCTCGGAGACTCGAAGAGTCGGACACGACCGCACTTGGTGAAGGCTCTGGCGGGGAAGACGGTGATCCAGGCTGCGTGCGGTGGCTCTCACACGCTGTTCGTCACCAGTGACGGCGTTGCCTATGTCTCTGGAAGAGCAGAGTGAGTGACATAACCTTACGTTTCCAGCCTTTCAAGACGCAAGTACTAATGTTTGCTGATGTTTGCAGCCACGGACGCCTCGGCTTGACGGAGATGAAGTCGCTGGCGGTGCCCACGTGTCTGGACCTCGGAGCAATCCCCGTTCGCCAAGTCTCGGCGGGTGGCGCCCACTCGATGGCGTTGATGCACAGCTCGCGTCCGATCTTCTCGCCCATGATTTCGCCGATCCCCACCAGCAACCCCATCCCACGCAGCGAGCTGTAAGCTTGCATGAAGCTCGTAGCTGCTGACTGCACTCGCTACATCTGAAGACGGCTACATGTAGAAGAGAAAGGAATAGGCACTACACGTTAGGAGAGGGGGGTTCGCATTAGAAGATGGTGGCAATCGATAGCACCATTCATCCATCCATATCCATCCGGATGGGCTTGCTTCATTGAACTTGGATGCAACTTGCAGTTGCTCTATAACTGTAAAACCAGTTAAATAGCAAGTTATCCAGGCCCGTTTCAAAATTCACTTATCAACAGAAGCGCTGCTGTGTTTGCAATATGCGAAGAGGTGTCCGATCCGACAGTAAATTGTCACCTTCATTTTTATCCAATCAAATTGACGGTGAGAAATGAGGGTGACAAAACCGTAATAAACTACAAAAGCAACGGCATCATGAGCGAGGAGGATGCTGATCTGCTTCCGCCGGCTTACGGCCACGGCGTGTACTCTGGGAGCGGAGGCGTCTCCCCCGATGGCGCCGCATGGTCAGCAGGCCACAGCACGGGGAGCAGCTCGCATCGAAGTGTCGCGCGGAGCGTGCGCACTACAGAGAAGTCTGTGGTGTTCAGTATGCGGATGAAGGAACAGCACGAGCTACCGCTAGACAGCCGCGGGAACGACAAGGCGAGGGAGCGCGATCGCTTAGATGCGTTTGACGTAGACGTCGCCTATACCACCAGCACGTCCAGCACTAGTAGCAACGGATCGAAGCGCGTGCTGAGCTCGGAAGTGACTCAGAATCTGGCCAACGCTGGACATTTGGAGGGGGTCGCCGAGGTCCACGAGACGTTGATGGAGCTGTACGCTTCCCTGGATCGAGAGAGAAAGTGGTTGAACAAGGAGGAAGAGGGGTTTCAACGCGGCCAGGAACACGTGAAGGGCCTGCAACGCGAGTACGCGGCGCTCCTGTCAACGCTGGAGCAGTGCGAGAACCGCAAGCGCCAGCGTGCACGCATCCAGAGGATGTTGCATGGTCCGCGGACTGAAGACGATGACTATGGGAGTGAGGATGACACCAATAGCTCGAGCGACTGCAATAGTGACAGTGACCGCAAGCATCGCCACCGTGGGGAGCGGAGTCATCGGCGACGGTCACGGCACGACGGAACCAAGAAGGAGCGCAAGAGGCTACGCCGCTTCCAGAGCGACGTGTCGCTGCGCTTCCAGCTACTGCAGTCCGAGTGCCGACGCACCGACCTGCAGGTGGAGAAGATGGTGGCCGAGCTGAGGCGCGAGTACGCTGACTCGTGTCTCTTCGGCAACGCGCTCTCTTTCCAGTGAACGAAGCCGAGCCGAGCCAAAGCGCGGGATATATGTGCGATGCATGCGAGTCGTGGTGCATTTGGGAGGAAGGTGGCAATACAGCAAGTAGTAGTTGATCGGGAGGCAAGTTGCCACTTCAAGCGTAATTTTGACAATAGTCGTCTACCAAACTCTAAAATTGATTTTTGTTTGACGTTTTTATTTTTGAAAAGGGTCAAAGTCTGAAAATGAAACCGAACATTTCAGCCAACAACATTCAAACAAAGACTTGCATTTTATCCAATCGCCATCAACTAAGATTCTTTTTAACCAATCTGCTGCGTTCCCTCGCATTCAACGAACCTTCATGCTTCAAATCGGAACGGACGACAAAGTTGGAAGCGTCGTGCCAGGCAATAGGAGGGGAAGCTCGCTCGATGCTGTGGCCTGGAGGCGACACGGACGCCAGCGATGACGCGCGCGAGCAGCAGCGGCGGCGCGAGGCGTACGCGCGCGAGTTGGACCACCAGATCGAACTGCGCCGCGCCCGTCAGCGCGAGGAGCAGCTGGAGATCGAGGAGTTGGAGCGCAAATTTGCCCCCACCGAACGTTCCCCGGCCAAGTGGCTGGTCGAGGGCGGCCACTTCGACATGTCTACGGCTCTAGCGGCATCTTCAGCGCCTTCGCCTTCTCCTTCGTCCTGGCGATTCACAGAGCGAGGGGAGGAGCTTGTCGCCGAGCAGGATGAGCAGCAACAAGACCGCGGCGCCTCCACGGGCGAGGCAGCCTTGCCGAGCTCAGTGTCATTATCGCATCCGCGCTTCCGTGTAACAGATGAGAGCGAGACCAGTGAACGGCTACGTGAGCGAGCGCAGCGGATGCAGTGGAAGCGGCTTCTGGACGAGCAAGTGGAGGAAAATGCACGGCTGAAGGAGCAGCAGGAAGCGGAGCATCGGCGGAGTGAAGCGGATGCTGCCCGAGAAGAGATGATGTACCTTCGCGACCAGCAGTTACGGGCTCAACGACGTCTTGGTCAGTTTTCACCTGCAGCGCCTGCCTCCAGTTCCGACCTGATGGCTGAGCCGAGTCCTCCACCTTATCACGCTATGCCGTCTCCACCGCAGCCGAGGCACGACTTTGAGTCGTCCACGAACTTTCGCCAGAACTTTCCGTTGAGAAATGACACGCGCGTGGATGAAAATGCCTCGTCGTATTATCAGCGAGACCGTCAGTATGGAACTACAGCAGCGGCAGCAGCGGTGCTGCCTCCGCCTGCGCCTTCGAGACTGCAGATGCAGCCGAGTAGCGGACGGATTGGGGCAAGAGATGATGGTCAGACGACATTCAATCGGAGCTCAACGGCCCCGAGGACGTCGTTCCCGCTGGACAACGACCCGCAGATGCCAAGACCGCAGCAGCAAAGCCAAGTGATTGATGAGTATCGCTCTCTACTGGCCGAGATTCGCCGGGAGCGCGAGGAGCTGCGGCGTGAACGGGACGACGTGCGTCGTGAGAAGGAGGAACTTCGTGTGCAGCGTGCGCTGCTGCAGTTGGAGAACGAGAAGATGGCAAGCCTCGTGGATGCCCAGCGGGCGCTCAACGAGCAGCAGCACGCGGATTTCCAGACCCAGCAAGAGCAGCAGCAGTACCAAGCTCTCTCCTACCAACCCAGATTGTCGCCCGTTCGATCTGTGGGCTTCGAAGCTGGCAGAAGCCACCGAGGCGGAGGGTTAATGGACCGTCCGGACCGCAATGTACCAGCGACACAAGGCTACTCGCGTTTGAATCAGATGCGTGAATCCCTCGGGCACTTGGCGATTGGCGAGGAGCAGCATCCAGCAATTCAGGTTCGACGGAGGCATCCACCCAGTCCCATGTCCATGGCCGACTTTTCGACGGCCGTGTCCAGCCACCGCATGACCCCGAACGTCGTGGACTCGCCGCGTTTCCAGCGACTTTCACGCTACCGATCGATCCCAGCGGTCGAAGAGCGGGACGAAAACCCATTGAACCAGTCGTTGGTCGGAGACAGTGTCTTCCTACCACTGAGCCCGACAGGCGCTCACGACCAAGAGGATCCGGTGCAGCGTATCCCGGGTACATCGTCGCCCAAGGCAGCGAACAAGCGCCGCGACATCATGAGCGGCCGTCCGAATCCGCTGCGTAATAGCCGCGTGATCAAGAGCCGCGGTTTCTACAACTTGGAGCAAGAACTTGTGGAGCAGGACGCTTCGCGTGTGAACGCCAGCGCCAGCTCCGGCCCATCGGCTAGTGGGAGCCACCGCGACAGCCTCGGCTCGGCTCTCAGCAGTAGTTATTATGAAGGAGATTATGACGACGACGCCAGCGAGACGGACGACGATCAGAAGGACCGTGACGATCACAGTGACGACAGTGATGAAGGTGAAGGAGGCCCAGCAGCAGCCAGAAGCGGCCTGTTCCAGGTCCACGTGCTGACATAACTGGTATACCTAAGAGGAGAAACGAAAAGGATCAGAATGTGGAGTACCACACGTCGCAGATTTGTTTGTAGCGTTCGTTAAGATGATGCACACTGCCTGTTTAGTCGATATCATCTGAGTCTATAGCCGTTATGTGTTCGTTAGCGATTTGACTGGACCGACTTCATTCGATCGAAGCTAAAGCAGCTCGAAGGAACCGAGTCTTGAACAGGTGCGCGGTGTCGCCAGCGAGCCCCTAGAGCGAAATGGCGTTCCAGTTCCCGGTCGCCAGCGGCAAGAAGAAGGTCGTGCAGGTGTTCGAGTGCCCCACGGAGTCGTGGAAAGTGCGCACGCCGGGCCTTGGCAAGGTTCGTGTCCTCTAGGCGAGCGTCCGTCGCTGGCTGCTGCTCTTGGACTCATTATGCTCGCTTGCATGGTGCTTGGCTCTGCTTATCTTGGCTGGTGGACTCTGCGCAGTCCAAAGGGAAGGACGACGCGCCCGAGATGTCTGTCCGGCAGGAAATCCGCAAGGAATTCGACGACACGTTTGACTCGGTGCTCGAGTTCGGTCAGTGGCTACTTGCTGCGTTGGTATGAGGAAGGTTGCTGATTGGAGCGCTCTGTACGTTGGTGTGTTGGTGTCGATAGCCAGCGCGAGCCTGAAGGGCAAGGAGAAGAAAGCGCACGAGGCCAAGAAGGTCGAGGCGCTCGGTGGGAAGGCCGCGAAGAACCGCAGCGTGCCGTACAAGATGCTCATCGGCATGAGGACCAAGGGCGTCGCTCGCAAGAACCGCCGCGAGGAACTGGTGCGTAATGCGATGGCTGTTGCTATCTGCCCGGTAGATGGATTGGCGGCAGTCTCACTCAATTGTGGTCGCTTGCTGTTGTGCTGGTGCAGAACAAGGAGGCGGATCTGGTGACGGGCAAGCGGAAGGCCAGCGACAAGTCGAGAGACCAGCAGAAGCGCAAGAAGGTCGACTTCGGTGTCCAGGCCACCAAGGGGCGCTTCAAGCACGGCGTGCTAAACGTACGCGGTCTGTAAACTAATGAAAGAAGCGCTTCGGAACCAGCGAACGAATGGGTTGCTTCACGGATGAACTATGACCTGCCGCTCTTCTGGGTTGTCACAACCAGCTCTGGAAGCGATTCGGAGACAGAAGCCAACGCTGATGGGGACGGTTAAGTACTTCGACGTCATGTATTAGTGTGGCGGAGGGCGAGTCCACTCCATAGATAATTGTGCGAGACGACTAACGACGACGACGACGACCACCTTACACCCATTCGTACTGCGCCATAATGGACGACCGCGAGCGGTTACGATGCACCACTTGCTGTTTTCGAATCCACTGACGGAACCCGAAGGTCCCCTCGCCGCCGATCGATTCGCGGACTTCGTTTTCAATGTCGAGGTCGTTCACTACGACGCACGACCCACGGTCACTCAACGGAATGGCGTCGGCCTCACGCGGCTCCAGCTCCAGCGAACGCGAATAGCGGCTCTCCTCGGAGGCAAACGGCAGCGCCACATGCAGCAGTTTCTACAATCACACCAAGAGGGACGCAAGCCTTCAGATCGACCGCTCAGAGAGATCCGCGTGCCAAAAACATGTCGAGCCACTTACGTCAATCTGTTCGTCGTATTGGAGCGTGTACGCGACGGACTGGCGATGCAGGATCTCCATCGCAAGCTCGCCCATCTTGCGCAGTCGGTTGGCATTCACCAATCCCTCCTTATCGAACACTGGTAACTCATTCAGCCCTACGAAGCTCTGTGTAGTGAAACAGAATAATGAGGTCAGTAAAGCAGGTACTCCCTTGTTAACAGGGTTGCACGGCCTTGAGTTACCTGCAGGTAGAGGCCAATGTACGGCATGCTTGGGTTGGCTGTCTTGCGCATCAAGCGGTTCATCTCCCGACAGCCTTTGTCGGACAACAACTGCATCTGGTTCATCAACTTCTTCGACGAGACACTCAGCTGCAGATGTATAGACGAACACGCAAAGGTTAGAATCGTGGCGATCAGTAGCCCCACCACAGTCAGTCCACCTCAAACGTACACAGTCGATCGATTTCCGAAGGCGCTGCACAGCAGTCGACTGCAGCGCGTACAAGATCGAGGCGAGTGTGTCGTGGTTGTGCAGCGAAGCACAATGGTCGGCGGCCTGCAGATAGAACGAGATCACTTCCGCCCGCTCTTCGGGCGTGTCTTGGGCCAGCACGGCGTTGATCACATACGCCGACACCTAAATCACGCCATAATACACGACAAGTCAGCCACCAGTGCATCATTCGCCCCATAGCACCTTCGTTCCCGCACGTACGTGTTGAAACCAGCGCTTGACGCTCAAAAATTCGATCGAATGTTTCGTTTTCGAGCCTGTTGAAATGAAATCGTGGACTGTAGAATTAAAAGTGAACAATTATGAGTGCAATGTTCACCACATCATCCCGAAGCAAGCGATAACCCCACACTTCCTCGCATCTTACCTGGAATACTGCAGAAAACTGCGTGTGTCAATAGTGTGCAGTGCTCGGCCCATCGCTCAGCGTCGACGTAGCTGTGTTACAAGATCAACTGTGAGTCCTCCACTTCCAACCAAGCCGCGCGAGGAGGCAGCATACGGCTTACCGATGCAATTTCGTCGGAAAACGCTCGGCGGATTGAGCGCTTACGGCAGAATCCGAGCCGTATAGCTTCGTCATCGTCTCTGGGATGGCCTCATAGTTCTTGCTGTAGTCGCCAGCACCACGCAAGGCGAAGTATTCCCGATAGAGACTCGTGTATTCGTCCAGCAACGGCAGCAGCTTCTCCTTCGGAACGTCCATGTTCTGGCCAATCAACGTGTTGAAACGCTCGTGCAGATCTTCCGCCTCTTTCGTTTCCGACTGCTTGAACAGCAAAATCATGATGAAGAGACGGACAAGTCCATGACCTACAGCAGCCAGAAGCAAATAAATCACTGTGAATACCTCGCCACCTTCCGTACCAAGGAACAGACCGGATCCGCTTGCCAACATACAAACCAACAAACCTTTTGGTCCGTTCCGGACGTGCTCGCTCAATCGATCCACCACTTCGTTCAGGCTTGAAAAGCTGTCCAGGAACAGCACGAACGACACGACGTCCGCCAAGTCTACTTCGATTCCTGACACCAAGCCGCGAATCATGTCTTCGATGGAGTAAAACCGAGCAGTTCTCGACGTATTGTCGCTCTTCCTCGTCACGTTCCACAAATCGTTTGGCCGCTGCGCTCCCAAAAACCCAGCAGCGCTGTTCACTTTCAGCTGTTGACTGTAATCACCAGCCGAGCAGCCAAATATGTCGACATCCACGTCATTATCTGACGCAATGAACGACCCCAGCTTTCTTAGTAGACCGCAAGCGTTCGGGTCGCTGGAGATGTGAGCCAAATGGGAAGCCTGTCGCCCGAACAGATCTCGCTTGTCAAGCCTGCAGCCAGCACTGGTCAAGATCTCAAGACACAGGATCCGATCATCTCCATCTCCACCGGGAGCCGAGGCAAGCAACACCGCCGCAGGAGTCTGGCCATAGCGATTCTGAAGGTTCGGATTGCCTCCTCCTTGCAGTAATCGGAGAATAATATCAGCGGATGGGATCCCGGAAGCCAAATGCAGACTCGTATCCCCATCCAACGTCCGAGCATTTGGATTTGCCCCCTTGGAAAGACACAACTCCACCAACTCCGTATGACCTCCCTGTGCCGCGAACTCCAGTGCCGAAAACCCGTTCGACCACGCAGCCCGATGGACATCTGCACCAAGAGCTAGCAACGTTGCTGATCCCTCCAGTGACCCTCTCGAGCACATGAACATTAACGGAGTGAGGCCGCGCTTCTCCGTGGAATCGATCTCTGCTCCCGCCTCAATCAACCGCTCAATAATCAGCACCATGTCCACCGATTGCTTCACCACATGCAGCGGTCGTCGGCCTTTGTAGTTGCGGAGATTGGCGTCTGCTCCACTCGACAGTAAATAGCGGATCATGCCATACTGGCCGTTATGCGCAGCTCCATGCAGTGGCGAGCCCTTCCCAGACACCGGAGTGAACCCAAAAATGTGTTTGCCCCTCGATTTTTCCCACGAACATAGCGAGTTCAAGTCCACGCGATATCCTCGTAGCCAGGCCGCCGAGTCCAGATCTCCACGTCTTGCAGCCACACAAAAGAGATACTGGAACATCTCCGAGTCCAACGACAACAACTGGTAGTAATAGAACTCCGTCATGAAGGTCAATTGCTTGGGCAGCGCCGCAGTCCGTACCCGCTGGATGATCTGGTCGAAGGGCATGGAGATCACTGGCTCGTGGTTGATCGCGATCAACGAGAGACCAGGCACGATCGCGGCGCTCAGAGCTGCCTGGGATAGTTTCCGGATACTGTACACGACCGCTCCCCTGCCATTGCCGTCGGTCGTAAACTGGATGCCGATATCATTGGTCGAAATGGACACGGAGATCCGAGACGCAGCCAACGTCATGGAGTCAAACTGGAAGCTCTCATCGTTGGTCTCAAACCCTTCCAACCACTTGATCGCATCCAGGAAGGCAGTCACAACGTTGGCTTTGTTCTGACTGGCTGGATGGTGCAGATAGCCATAATTTAAAAGCGCTCGTAGAAGCGGCAGGTCGCTGAGCGACGACATGGTAACAATATACCTGAAAATGGCTGTGAAAGTTTCGTCGGAAACCTCGAACAGCTCGCCGTTATACCGCGCAATGGCCTCCGTGATGGCTTTCCCGGCGGCCACGATCACTTCCAGTTTATGCGTCGGTAGCGACACACAATCCAGCATGTTGACCACATCAATGGCCTGTTTCCAGTCGCAAACCGCCGACAAATCGGCCGAAATGCCGAAATCCGCCTGCGTTTTCAGCCGAAGCACCTTGAGATTCTGCGCCAGTCGATTCCGCTTCAGCTTCAATCCGCTGGTCTCCAGACTCGCGTACGCTTCAGCATACAGCGGAATGAACACGCGATCTTCCACATGACGACGAATCAGTCGCACCAATTCATTGCCAGGCAGCAGCTCGACCTCTGGATCCTGATAGAACTCGAGGTGGTGACGGTCAATGATCGCATCATCCAATTCCACGATGAAATTGTGGATGGAAGCCAGCGAATGGTCCTGCTCGTTGTCTTTAAACTCCGCCAAGCCGTTCGCAATGCGTTTGTCAGTAATGAAGATCTTGTTCATGTGACGTGTGACCGCATTCGAGCCAGCCTTCTCCTCGGCAGCGGTGAGATCCATCTCGAAGCAAGGCGGGGTCACCCTTCGCACTGATCGCAATGCTGAGACCCACAACTCGGCTTCAAATTGACTGCAACAATAGCAGAGCAGGCGATAGAAGCCCTTCTCGATCTGGAACACGTAGGCCTTCTCCGCCACGCGGATGTCCACGTGCTGGATCGCCACGACGCCATCGTTCAACTGCATGCAGCCTTGGATCTTCTTGCGGCCTTTGTTCTTGTAATAGGCGAACGTGCCGTCCGAAAACAACACGAAGAAGCGCGTTTTCCAGCTCTTCCACATGTGTCCTTGCTTGGTGAGCCACCCCATCTTCACGAAGTTGCCGACCTGCATCTGTGTGGCGTAAAATTCGTCGTTCAAAAGCGGGTCGGAGCCGTGGCGGACGAGGCGGAAGGCCTTCTCGCGCGGCACCAAGGACGCGGTGCTCGCGTCCGACGACGCCCGCGACTGACGCGTCGTGTTGTGATGCGACCGCACGCGGTCCTCGCCGAACATGGCGGCCAGCATACTCCTGCGCTTCTCGCGGTCGCGCTCGTCCTCGTGCGCTTCAACCTCCAGCTCCACGCGCTGCGACTCGTGAAAGGCCTGCGCGGCTGCTCGCGTGCTGCGGCGAGAGAAGCGCTTGGGTTTCTGAGCCTGCTCGTCCAGTAGGGCGGGCGGCGACTGATCCCACATGTCCAGTAGGAGGCGGCTGGGCTTCTTCTTCTTGAGCTTCTGCTGCTTCTCCGAAGCCATCGGCCGCACGTCAATGGTTCGCGTGCACTATCTGATCTTATCTTGGGTGGGGTGGGTGCGTGCGCTTCCATTGTGGAGATTTTTGCACCCGCTATTTTGGGCCGATACCTGCGTTTTCCGAAACTTTCGCCAGTCATTTTTTCGCGCAAATGTGGCGGCAATTTAGCAATAAACGGTGTAGAAACGGACTTTTACTGCAAATGAAGGACTGGAGAGGGAGCAGAGGAGTCTGTAATTGTAAGACGGATACCGTGTTCTGCGAATTGAGATGGTGTGGCTCGCCATGTCTTGAAGTTCGGGGGAAAAGCTTCTTTTTTTCTGCGGTCTGGGTTTCCGCTGGTGGACTTTGTGAATGCGAAATTGCTGAAGGAAAATAAAAGCACTATAATCCGAAATAAAAGGTGCGAATCGGTCCGCCCACAGTCTCACTTGTTTCCGCCCAGACTTATGCGCTCACTTAATCTGGATCGTAATGAACTAAAATTTGCTCTTCCCCGTCACGTTTTTTCCTCAACAAATCAAAGCAAAAATCCAGTAGCGTCAGCTGAGTCTGTTGGAATCAGACTTCTCGATTTATCAGATCTTTTGCCGCGTAATGTCTGATTCCCCCATAAAACTCAGCCATGAGCTTATCCGTGGAGCGGCTGGGCAATGGCGCCGCCTTCTGTCTGCACGACGAGCTCACGGGCACGACGGTGCTCTTGAGCTGCGGGGAGGCGTCGGCTGTAGGCGCAGATGGCTTCGTGGCGGACGACGAAAGCGCCGAGGAAGGCGAGAGCGCGAGTGCTCTCTATGCTCGCGAGCTGAAGGAGCTCATGCGTCGCGACGGGACGGCCGCTCTGGACGCGATTCTCATCCCGGACTACCGCCCCGGAGCTTGTTACATGCTCCCTTTCCTCACCGAGAAGTGCGGCATGTCGATAGCTGCCTCCAGTGGCGGCGGTGGTCAAGATACGAGCCAGACGCAGTCCCCGGCGATCTTCATGACACATGGCACACGTGCCATCGCCCCGCACCTTTTAGCGGAATACTGGTATGTTCTCCATCGCCATAATGACAACAGGTGTCTCTAGAACTTCTAGCCTCGTGCGTGTGTTGATCGTTCTGACTTGTCTGTTATTATGGGTGTATGAAGGACTGGGTGTCATGGGAAGATCAAGGATGGCGGCAGTGGCGTCGCGGCTCCGTATGACCTGCAGGACATTCCGGCGGCCTTCCGCAAGGCCAAAGCCATCGCATTGAAGGCTTGCGTGACTGTGAATGAACATCTCAAAGTCACCGCCTATCATTCGGGCCACGTGGCCGGTGGCTGCGCCTTCTTCATCGAGATCGGCGCCACATCCGTTTTATTCGCGAACGACTTCAATCTCACGGGCGGCCGCGTGTTATTGCCAGCTCAGATCCCGCGACTGGAGCCCAGTGCGCTCATCACTCGAAGCTCCTTCGCTGTGACGGTGTCGGAGACTCAGAGCGCCATGGAACGTGAGCTTGTGAAGGTCATTCTGGAATGCATCGCTTCGAACGGGAAAGTGGTGATCCCGGTCTATCGACTCGGTTTCTTCCACGAACTGGTCACGATCTTACTGGAGCATTGGAAGCAGATGCAAGACACCGCTGGGAGAGCCACACAGTGCCCCATCTACCTCTCAGATTCGGCCATGGAGTATCCGAGTCGCTTCCTGCCTTTGATTCGTCGAACATGTACACCTGCCATGCAGAATCTGCTTCGAGAAGGCTCGTCCGATACCTCCGATCTGCAACTATTCGACTGGAAACGACTGCAGCAAGCAGGGCCCTTCGTGTTGTTCACGGGGCCAGCGAACATTTCACAAGGCGACTCCTTCCGAGCCATTAAAGCAGTGGCAAGCGACCCGAAGAACCTCGTCGTGTTGTCGGAGCACTGTACACCAGGCACTGTCAACTACTTGTTGTATGCGGATCCAGAACGGAAACGCATCAGCAAACGTTTGGGCGTGAACGTGTCCTGTGGAGTCCACTATCTGCCTTGCGGTGATGAAGTGGACGCTAAAAGCACCGTCCAGCTCGTATCAAGTGTGGCTCCACGTCAGGTGTTGCTGGATTATACGGTGGCGGAGGATCTGGAATTTATCAAGACACACATCCAGAACCAGCTCAAGATGGATCCAGGCGTTGATCACGATGTGGTCGTGAAAGAGATCGCGCCTATGGGACGGACGCTCGTCCAGCAGTCCCGTGAGATCCCGTTGCGGATCCACAAGGCCATGTTTAACAACCCATCGGATGTTCAAGGCATGCTGATCGCCGAGGCTAAGCGCAAATTGATGCTGGTGTCCAGTGGCAACGGAGCTCGCCGACTGAAGAAGAAAAAGCACTCGCTGTTCTTCTCGTACTCGTGGAAGAAGCCGCTCGAGCCGTCGACTCGCGTGAAAAAGAAGAGTTCGCGTGCTCCTGCCTCGGCGCTGTCGTTCCTGCTTTCCGCCGCCGTGGAGTCGGCAGATGAAGAGGAGGAGACGGAGCAACAGGTTCAAGCAGATGTGAACCAATTGTTGAGTGCGTTGCAAGCGAGTCTGGCGAAATGGATCCGCCATATCCCGATCGAAAAGATCGATCGATGGCTGAAGCTTCGTTCCGTCGGAGTGGCGGTCTCTGCCGAATGGGAGGTCCACATGGAGTGGTCATATGACGACGAAGAACTGGCCGGTCGAGTCTTGGGCATCGCGAAGCAAGTGCTGGGCACGGAGTACAAGAATCAGCTTGCGAACTAAATCCGGTCCGTCTGGGGGAAAGGTGTGACTCTTTTCTATGCTATGCTGTTGGCAGTCGATCTGAAGCTTGCTTCTCCTTGGCTCGATAGAACTGCACGAGTTGAGCGTAAACCTGGCCGAAGGATTGCGAGGTTGTTGCAGGTTGAACGCGCTTCTGAATCCACTCGGGCAGTCGCTTACGCACCAGTGGACTCGAGTATCGATGGTCAACCAACAAGATGGTGGCGTAGTCGTTTTGATGACGAATGGCTCTCCCTGCATCCACATAGACAAACACGATTAACGACGCTATCTTCTGACCACGACAAGCAACATGGAGCGTACCGATGGACTGATTGACCGCCTTCATGCAGAGACTTTCGTAGAATTGGCGACCTGATCCGGACTGCCGTTTGTCCAGGAAGGCCATTTTCTCCACCAGCTCAGCACTACGAGCGTTCGGGTACGGCATCCCCACCATCACGACACACCTGGCCAATTCGTCGCTGAAATTGATGCCTTCCGACATTTTGCCGCCCACGACACTTAACAGCAAGGCGCCGCCTCTTTCAGAACTGCTGCTTCGAGAGCAGGCAGCTGAGTACTGGGCCAATACATTGGCCAGCTCGTCGGACTTCTTGGGTTCGCGAAAGATGGGCTTCTTGTCGTGGATCTGTTCGAACTGCTTGGTGGCTTGCCATCGACGCACCACATTCTCTTCAAAGCGGTAGGAAGGGAAAAACACCACGACTCCGCCCGGAACGACCCGAGCAAGGTTCAGGAGAATCCGACCCAATTCGTCCAGAGCTTCCATGTCGCTGCGTCGAGAGAAGGTGAATTCCAAGTGTTTCTGCGAAGGACCCGACGCCAGGCTGAAGCCCAGCAGGTTCTCGGGGGGGATGACGTGGCCGCAGGAGAACAAATCGACGTGTTCTCTTGGCACAGAAGCAAATAACTGGTCGATCACTTGAGAAACCTGGCCAAATCACCAGCAGAACAAACCGAAGGAGTCAAAATCAACCGTCAGGACAGTGCTAGGACGCCACCACGCACAATTCCCTTACCGGTTGCATGGTTCCTCCCGCCAGAATGACGCTTCGGGCTTTCTCGACCACTTCTTGGAAATGGATGGCCGGATTCAGCAGAATGAACTTGATCATCCCTGCCACGCCCTTGCTCGCCTACAAATACAGCCATAGAACAGCACTTGGCTATCAATGACCGAGCCATTTAGCACCAACAAATGGTTGTTACGTACATTTGGAGGCTGCGTGAGGATGCGGCCGTCTCCACCAGCACTGGTTAGGGCCTTCAATAGCGCTTCCACCGTCCGCAACGGCGAGATATGACGGCTTTCAAAACCTTCGTCCAGATCTCCAATAGCTGGAGGCGGATCGTCGTTTGATACAACAGCAGGGCCGCCCGCATTCTCGGCTTCGACGAAGCCCATCAACTTCTTGGCCAGACCACTTTCACTCAAATACTGCAGGATCTTGAACATGTTGAAGTGGTCGATCCGCGCGTTGAACAGGAAATCGTTGATCGTCATCATCTGCGCCTCCGTGGCTCCATCCTCATCGTCGTCTGCTGACTCAAGGCCCCGTTTTCCGACGGTTTTGCCCACCTGGCGCAGATATTTGGTCAGGAACTCCAAGATGGACAGCAACTGCTTGATGTAGAAGGCGTTCTTGCCCTTGAAGCGCTTCTCGTACTTCTTAAAGTACGACCAGAGGCTGCGTCTCGCCACGACCAACTGCTTGCTCGAGATCTCCACCTTGTACGTGTTGTTGATGGCATCCACAATGTTGTGGGCCTCGTCGAAAATGACGATGTTCCCGTCCAATTCGATGCCCAGTGATTCGCGAGTGGCTTTACTAAGCAGCATGGAGTACGGCACTGCAACGATTTGAGCCAATGGGACGCTTTCTCGAGTGCCATAGTACGAGCAAATGGACATTTCTTCGCCCAGTAAATGAAGGTCTTCGATATCTTGCACTGTGGCCTGCCAGAAAGCACGCATGTCATCCAGTTACTGCGTTAAAACACCGTCGATCATGCAATGAAACGACCGTAAAACGTACGAGAGCGTGATCCTTGTAGTGGCCGAGTAGTTCTTTCTCGTAGAACGGACACTTGGCCGGCTTCTTGCTGCCTTTGCTCTTGCTGCCTTGCAGCATATCCAAGCATTTATCTGTCATCCGCAAGTCGGAGCGCAGCTTGATAACCGCTGGGTTCGTGCACAAGTTCTTGCGGGAACCCAGCGACACGACGCGAATCTGGTCGGCGAACTCGGTTTTCCGGATCTCCCGGATGAATTGCGAGATCTGGGAGTGTGTCCGACTGCAGTAAATGATCTTCACCACGTTGAACTCCAGCTTGTCTTCGCCTGGGCGACCTCGTGATGCCGAAGAAGTCGCTGAAGCCGGTAATAAGGTCGGTTCAGCATCGTCATCACTATCACTTTGCATCTGGTCGACCCGATCGCTGTCGTATGCGTCCACCAAGTGCTCTCCCTCCTCCTCATCAATCTTGGCTTCCTTGCTATGGCCATTGCCACCGACTTGAGGTTGTGTGCGTTTGCGTTTCCGCTCGTGGTGGTTGTACGCATAGCCGATCTTGCGCTTCTTCGAGTTCGCATCAGGTTCCAGTCGGAGCTTCTCAATCCCAGCCAGCGCCTCCTTCGCCATCTGCTGTTGGTGCTTCGCCTTGCGATCCGCATTCGCGTCGTCAAACGCACTGAGCCAGCGTGGACCCGTTTCTTTGGGCACGTTCGTTGTCTGTGGCTCGGAAGTAGTTGATATGACTCCGTCCTTTGCTTCTTCGGTCGAGTGCAGGAGTCCAAACTCGTCGGTATGCTTTGTGAGCCACGTAAGCGCGCCGCAAATGAGGCTAATGGACTTACCCTGTATACAGCAGTCAGTAGAACGCGTTAGTGGCGTTGTAAAGGGCGTGCTGGCGCTGTAGTGAGCTGTGCACAGACCGTTCCGGTGGGACTCTCGAAGATGCCGCAGTGACGCTGCTCGATGGTCGTCCATAGTTGCCGCATGAGCTGTAGCTGAATGTCGTAAGGCTCGTAGGGGAAGGAGAAGAAGTCCCGGTCCAGAATGGGAGGAGCTGGAGTAGGTGGCAAGCGCTGTGGCGCTTCCACGGGCGCCGCCGCCGCTTTCTCCTCGCCGTCCAGCTCCATTTTGCGGTGTGGTGCTGCTGATTGGAGAAAGCGACATCTTGGCAAAAATGGTGTTCAGTAGAAACTACAGTTAACGAGCAGATCTTCGGTGTTGAAGCTCCTACTGAAGTTAAGCTTAGCTTCTATCACGACATCTTGATGACCTACAGAATAAGAGGATATCGACTTCAACAAAGAGCTAATTGATGACCCGGTCACCCGAAGCGGCGCGGCTTTTCGAGCGCAGCCTGGAGCCGCCATTCCACATTATCCTGCTGCAAAGTCCACTGCCTGGTTCAGAATCGAGCGGTGCCTTTGCACCATGACGGTGGAGTCTGGGCGGCGAGTGGCGGCGCTGAGCTCTCCAACGCGCGATGAGCTCCTCGACGCGTACAAAGCGCACATCAAGGTGCGAATCCCCCCGCATTAATGACCGCCCGATCCTCGTATGTCACGGCTTGTTGACTTGGACCTTGGGAGAACAGGAGGCCCGAGCGAACAAACGACTGCGACACAAACTCGTGATCCTGGAGAGCGTGCGCAAGCGACCGCCGCGACTGCTGCTCAAGCAGGAGTCAGCCACTGTCCACCAGCATCAGCATCAGTATCAGCATCAGCATGCTCCTCGCCCCAAGAAAGAGGAGGTGGTCAGTGAGAATGTCCCTCGAGCGGGGCAAGAACGGGGGAACTACTTCACCAAGTTCCTGGCCGGTCAGTTCGGGCTCAACAGCGAAGAGAGACCGGAAGGCTGGGCGGCGGCCAAGATCAACCGCGCAATGCGGCGATACTATCGGGTTCACCTCCTTCTGACCAAGAGAGACGAGCAACACCTCGCGTTACAGAGCAAACTGCTGTTTGAGGAGTGCTGCAGATGTAGACCTCTCTTGCTGGGACCTACTCGGACTGAAAGCGGTGTACTCCGGCTCGCAGAACCCAATCTCCCCAAGATTCTTCGAATCCTGAAGAACCAAGCCAACGACGGACTAGATCTGCTACAGCCGCACGGATTGGCTCAGTAGGGGACCCGCTTCCTGTCATTCTCGAATGCCTAGTGATCGTCACTGACCCCAATTCAAACCACGATTTTCGCTCTCCTGTAGATACACTGTGATGCACGTCGCGGCTCAACGCGGCTACACCAGCCTAATGGGTGAACTTATCACGCACTGGAACAGTCATCCCATGAACTCGCCTCACCAGAAGTACAGCTTCCTGCTGCTGAGTCACCTATTGGAGCTGATCCTTCAACTGCGCAAAACCAAAGGATTGGTGAGTGAATCGAACGCCGAGATGCGAGCGCTTGTAGCTGAGATCGGCGTGTCGTTTGCGCACTTTTCGGATGCGCTCGACAAACTGCACGACCACGCCATCACGCTGCAAGACCTGCTGGTCATTTGCGGCCACCCGCTAGTGCTTTCGAAGGACGCAATGGGGAATACGCCACTACACTACGCAGCTGAAGGAGGTCACCTCTCCCTGTGCAAATTGCTGATCAGTGGTGGTGCCAATATCAACGCACAGAACAAATCCGGAGAAACGCCGTACGTGTCTGACATGCCAGAGGTATGTGGTCTACGCTTGACTCCATACACTGACCCTCCTCCCTTCTCTACGTCTTACGGTATATGTAGCCTTCACTTTGCCATTTCGAGTCGACGTCATGGCGTATGCATGCACCTGGTGGAGAACCACGCAGACGTTCGGATGTCGCGGTATGTTTCTCTCGCTTTGATGAACGGTTCTGTCATCCGAGGGACCTTCGTGGACTCTCCGGAAGGCAGTGCGACCGGGAAATTGATGCCTTCGCTACACTACCCGTCGGGGGCCATGGTTCAACAGCAGCACTTGCACGTCTCCAACGCCAAAACCCACTTGCCGCAATACAAGATCTCAGCTGGAGGCAGTTCCCCCGTTTCTCCAGACATCCCTCTCACTGATAGAGCTCATGCTCGACATGAAGCGGTTGGAGGCGCGAGCGACACGGCCGGCACAACGGTGGACGCTCTATTGGCCTCCCCGTTCTTATGCACGAGGAATCGCCGCGACATCGTGTTCTTCCGTCCGGCGCCGGGGGTTTCGCTGCTTCCACCCAAACTGCTATGTGTTCTCGTGATCTTGGAGCATGTGACGCCCTCGGAGATGAACAAGGCGCGAGGACTGCAGGAGAAGGGCAAGCTGTTCCATTTGCTAATCCAGAACGTCCCTGCTGCTGCCGTTGTGGCCATGGATTCGTTTCGGACGCCACTGTTCCGTTGCAGCATGCTGACGAATATTCGCGAACACAATCAACGGTGGATAGTAGATAGTAAACTCAAGACCCCGCAGGAGAAACACGAGGCGCTGCTGGTCCAGATGAAAGGTCAAGCGAATACAGGGCGCTCTCCAAGGCGACGAAGACGACGAGGCCTGATTCGCCGAGCCTTTGACCGCGTTTGGGCCTCTGCGATGGAATTCTGGGCCTTCCTTCGTCGTGTGCGAAGTGTATTGAGTGTACAGCACGTGTTTGCTGCGACGGATGCCGAGACTGCGCATAAAGAGAGCATCGTCTGCGAACCTAAGGGGATTCTGTACGAGTACGTGTACGACCACGCAGAATTCCGAGGTCACTTGAGTCCGACGCTGTGGCTCATTATTCAGGTACGGAAGGCTGTTTCTTGATTCACAAAACGTGTGAGATCACTTACGAGTGTTGATTGTTTGGTGTATGGCAGACGGAGAGTAAGGAGTTGTTGTTCCATCCGTGGGTCAATCAGCTCTTATACCACAAGTACGTTTTCCTATCTCATATGTTCTCACTATGGGAAAAGCTCCTAGCTAACGACTCCCTTGTCTTCTGTGCAGGTGGAATTCATTCGCTCGTCAGACATTCCGCTCGGAATTCCACGTGTATTTCGTCTACTTCGTCGCCGTCTTCGTTGCCACGTATGCCATATCCTTCTGGCCAAACGCTGTTTTTTCCAACACTAAAACCTCTCAACTTGCTGCTATGCTATTGCCAGGTATTTGCATGTTGGGGACACATTCGTCGGGATGCCACTCGGTGGCTATCGCAACAACATCTTCACGCATCAAGTGGGCTATATGGAGTACCTCCGGGACTTGGCTCGACTCGTTTACTCGGTCATCAACGCGCACTACACGCTTCAAGAGGTACCAGAAGCTGCTTCCTTCCTCTCCTTTCCAGTAGATCGCCTCGATTGAATTGTATGTGTGCTGCAGTTTCGAGCATATCGAGACTCCGGGTCTCTTCGAGCGTACCTCCGAGATGGCTGGAACTGGTTCGACCTGCTGCAAATCTCCTGCGTGTGGCTTCTGCTGGTCGGCGAAATCCAAGAACTCGTGTATCCTGGTACGACCCCTGCTTCCTTCAGCAAGGATATGTATGTGAGCTGCCTATTAACGCAAATTCCTACTGCGTTTGTTCCGGACAGACCTCTCGAGCGACGACTTCCGCCTCATCGTGAACCAGGAGTCGCTGTACACTGTCAACATCCGAAGGCGATACAACTTCCGCATCACCCTCATGAGCATCGTGGGCCCGCAGATTTTCATCAAATGGATCCAATTCGCAAGAGGAACACAGTTGTTCGGCCCGTTTGTCCGCATGATTGCCAAGGTAAGCCACCCCAAAATGCTCGGACTCCGATCCTTCCACCAGTTATTGAAGGCATTTTTACGCTTGTATCTTGTATGTCCTCCTGCAGATGTTCTCCGACATTCTCGTCTTCGTCGTGGTGTTCTACGTCTTTCTCTGCGGCTTCGCTTTCGCCTTCTTCATCCTCCAGGTACTTTGGTCTTTCCTGTTGCCTCTTTATAACGAGCAAGTCGAGATTTCACCACTGCTCTGTCGTCTGTCCGATAGCTGGAAGGCTGCAAGAGCTACATGTCGGCCGTCACCACGACGTTCAACATCAGCCTGGGGTCGTGGGACTGGGACGCCATCTACGAAGGCGGCAGTCTCGCCATCCTCTTGTTCGTTGCGTTCACGGTCATCGGCACCATTATGCTACTAAACCTCCTCATTGCTGTACGTCCCCCACTCTCTCTCTCTCTCTCTCTCTCTCTCTCTCTCAGCTTTGACGTCTTGTGCGAAAATCACAAGGAAACTGATCTTGTTCTGCCTGTAGATGATGGGAAACACGTACGATAAGATCTGGGAAGACCGCCTGCTCTTCTTCGAGCTCGAACGGGTTCGTGATCGTGAATTGCATCTCTAATTCCCTACATTACTCTCTTGTCTAACACCTTTGATGGTCTCTATACAGGCCAAGGCCACGCTTTCCATCCAGACGTCGCTCGATGACGACGTCTACGA
>MBAC02008047.1:0-23878 GCA_001712635.2 Nothophytophthora sp. Chile5
AGTCCTTCCACGAGCAGTAGGTGGCGGCCGACTGGATGGTGATGCCCTTCTCGCGCTCCAGCTCCATGGAGTCCATCTTGGCGCCCACGCCGTCCTTGCCGCGCACGTCGTGGATGGCGTTGATGCGTCCCGTGTAGAACAGGATGCGCTCCGTCAGCGTCGTCTTGCCCGAGTCGATGTGCGCCGAGATGCCGATGTTGCGCAGGTTGCGCATGTAGCCCTCGGGCACGGGGAACTCCGGCGCGAAGGACGGCACGTCGGCGTCGGCGTCGGCGGCCGCCACCGCGGCGCTGAAGCTGCGCGTCAGCAGCGGAGACCGCGAGCGCCGAGACAGCGTCGACGGGGAGCTGCGGCGCAGTCCCGCGGCCGCGCGAGAGAGCTGGAGCCAGCGCATGACGGCGGAGGACGGAGGGAAGAGGTCGCGGAGCCGAAGAGCTCTTGCTTGTGGCCTCAGGTTTATGTCGGCGGTTTGAGTGGCAAGGAGGCGTCCCCGTGGAAGGCGATAAGACGCAGTCAAGCGAGTTTGGCGGGGTATCAGCTTGCGTTTCAACTTCGAATCTGATCCTGAGATCAGACGACTCATCTGATTCTCAAAGGACGAAAGGTCGCGCTTCACGTTGCAGCAGATCGATCCATTGCTGCTTGCTCCAGATCCCCAAGCTGCCAAGCTGCCAAGCTGCCAAGCCCCCAAGTCAGCGCCTGCTCTCTCCTTCTCTGTCGCAGCTGAGCCAATGCAGCCAAGCGAGCTAGTCGCGCCGCCGGTGGGGACGAGGTCGGGCGGCGTGGATCTGTGGACCGACCTCATTGTGGTCTGCATGGTGGTCTTCGTGGTGCTGGCGCCGGCCTTCTTCTTCCGCGCGCCAGCCTCGTCGTCGGCGGCGGCGCCTTCTTCGCAAAGTTCGAGGTTATCCCCCGGCGCCGATCGCTCCGCATCGATGACGCGCCGTCGTCGGCTCGAACCGAGGACCGGCAACGTCAGCAAGAGCAGCAGTTAGTGACGTTCGGTTCATTTACATGTATCCACCCACAGTTGTACAGCCCCAATGGATAATACACTTTAACAGCAATGTCCGGTTTTGTTGATCCGAGGCAAATACTGTCCAACCGACCAATCGGCGTGTTCCGATCGTGGAATTAGGCTAAAACCACGTGTTTTAACCGCGAAGCAATTGGCAAAACGTTTGCGATAGACGTCAGCCAGCACAACGCATTTCTCCAAGAGCGGCGAAAATGGCGGCGCTGGACTACTACCGCGTGCTGAATATCACCAGGTACGCGGCCTGCCACCTCTCCGCCACGCTAGCGCCGTAGGCTGCTTCATTATCTACGCGCTCGTGTCATTCTCACATCTCAAATCGTGGTGGTTCGTTCGGTAGAACGGCTTCAACCAAGGAGATCAAGAGCGCCTACTTCCAGCTCGGTAGGCTTCTTCCGCCTCCCTTTCCTGGCAAATCGCGCCACTTCCGCTGCCTCCACACCGCTAACCAGCAGATCTCCTGTCTGTTGCTGGTGATGCAGCCAAATCGCTGCATCCAGACGTGACGGGGAACGACGAGGGCAAGGCGGAGCGCTTCAAGCACGTGAGCGAGGCGCATTCCGTGCTGTCGGACCCGCAGCGGAGGCGCGAGTACGACGCCTCACGACCGCGCGAGAGCTTCCGCTCGTACGACACGTCTGGCGCCACCCAGCACCCGTACGCCGCGACTGGCGGGGCGCCAGACCTCCGAGCACGACCCATGTACGGCATCGACGAAGAAGTGTGGCTCGCCCATCATTACGGCCCGGAAGCCGCACGTCGCAATGGAGTGCCGCCGACACACTACGGCATGGACATCGTAGAGGAGCGGCGCGAACGCATCCGTCGCCATCAGCGCCATTTCAAACTGCACAAGACGTCGGGCTACTTCTTGCGACGGGAAGCTCGCCTCAAGAAGCTGGAGGAGGAGCTGGCCGCAAAGGAGCGCGAACGCAAGGAGGAGAGCGATAAAGACAGGGGCGGTTGCTGTGTCAGCTGAGAGCACTCGACCTCATTAGCGCTGCAAGCTCTGATCACTATCACTAGACTCGAGCACAGTAGGATGAACCTATCTATTGAAACCCCCAACTAACGTCGACGTCGCAGACGACATGGAAGAGACTCAGAGGTCGCGGGGAAGCGCCTGCAGACCAAGCGCATACGAGTACAGTCGGGCGTCGATTGCGTCCCGCTCTCGGCGTTTGCGAGCCTCGAGCCAGCCGACCAGGCCCTCGAGCGGCGCATGCACCACGTGGATCATCTCGTCGGGCTCCAACTGCTGCTGCACGGGCCTCTGCTGGTCTTCGTCGCGGATCTCGACCAACAGCAGGCGGCATTTCCCGTTGGTGATGCCCTGGTCGTTCACCATGGGCGGCCCCATGTGCAGCACGCGCGATCCGACGTAGCCCGTCTCCTCTCTGAGCTCCCGCATGGCGGCGACTTCAGGCGCTTCTTGGGCATCGATGAGACCCGCAGGGAGCTCCAGAACCCACTGACCCACAGGCGGACGGAACTGGCGGATCAGCACGACTCGCGTCGGAGCCCCGCGCTTCGTCAGGAACGGGAACACCACCACGGCGTCACACACTTCCCGGTCTTCGTGCTCTTCAACTGTCGGCGACGGCGTCGTCCGCTCCGCAGCAGCAGCAGATGAAGCCTTCGGGTACGTCGTGGTGCGCTCCAGTCCCGTCCACTGTCGCTCGGAGCCGCGCGGGTCCAGGAAGAGGATACGCTTCAGGCGGATCCACGGGTTCTCGAACAGCGTGTGCTCCGCCACCACTCGAGGCAGACGCTTGTCGCCGCTGTCGTCGCTCTCTGAGGACGAAAACGACGAGACCGAGCGCAGGAACACGCGCGGACGTGATGGATACGCTGCCGATACGCTGCGGAAGCCAACGCGGCGGCGCAGAGAGCGCCGACCCAGCGTCGCCGCCGTCTCCGCGCAAGCGACTTGCATTGCTCACCAAACGGTTGGCGAAATGTGGACCCCACATCATTCGCTACAGTTGAAGAGCATACGAGATCGCTACCCGGTTTTTGCTTTAGTGAAATCCGTAGGACATCAAGACTAAAGTACTAAATTTAGTGCACGACGATTGAAGAGCATTGCATATCCCCAGCATGATCGTCGACCATGTCCTCGCTCTTGCTGTCCTTGTGGAGTCGAGCTTGCTCTCTATCCCCCCCAACTAGCGGCTCTCCACGACAAGCGGCAGCGTCACCTTCGTGTGGACGTCCAGATACGCCGGACACACCGCCCGCACCTCGAACTCGTACTTGCCTGCACGTGGTTCCCCATCAACGTAGCAGTCGTCAGTCCCTCGAGTACTGGACAGTGTTCCAGTCCTCCCAAACACAACGTACCTGGTGTCTCCGGCCCCAAGAAGCCCTGCTTCTGGGCAACTCGCTGCGATAGGTCCAGACACTACAGCAGCCACACAACAGCCAGTCAGAAGGCGCTCTGCATACACAAACCCCATCCATTCCAGCAACAGCGCCGCGCTCTCACCTTCCACGCCGCATACAGGCGGTCCGTGCCCTTGTCCACCACGAGGAGCCACACGTGCTCCTTGCGGAACGGGCTCTTCGGGTCCACGTCGTCGTAGAACGTGGAGGCCAGAGCCGCCGTCTCGCCTGGCTCAAGATGCTGTCGAAGTAGCGTGGTCTGCAGCGTGAGCCAGTCGCCAGGCTGCACCGTGGGCTCGTCCAGCACCGTCAGCGTCGTGTCCTGTAGCTGAAGCTTCGGCAGTTCCCCCTCGCCCGTCGCCGACACACGGGCCCGCTGGTCACGCAAGGCCTGCTCATCAGGCACGAGACTACCTTGGGCCACGCTGGATAGCAGAGAGAGCGCTCGGACCAGCGGCATGGCCGGGTACGCGCGCTTCACGGAGTGCTCAGCGGCAATACCCGCGAAGATCTCCACCAGGAACGGCAGCTCCAGCAACACCTTGCGGAACCGCTGGTCCACCCAAGCTGGCCGCGAGACGCCGCGCAGCTTCTCGCGACGCAGGAACTGGTACAGCGCCAGCATGTTCTCGCGCGCCACCGGGTCCGCGTGCTTCTTAATGCGAGAGATCACCTCCGCCGGAAGCGCCTTGGCCGCCTCCATCTTCTTGGCCAGTTTGTCGTGTGCCTTGCTGCGGTGCTGGGCCTCCAGCCGCGCCTCCTCTTGGATGCCGGCCGCCGCGCCGGTCATCTCCTCGCATGATAGCAGCAGCTCCACCACGTCGTGTACGCTCATTTTGGGACGCAGCGCATCCACGAAGCTGGCGCGTGTGGCGCGCGACACCTGCGAGCGATCGCGCCGTCCCGCGCTCTTCTGCAGCCAGTAGACCAGGTAAGCCAGACCCGCGAACACGACCACGAAGTACAGCACCACGAACAGCGAGCCAGAGCCGCCGCTGCCGCCACTGAACGCCGACGCGAAGGCGAAGTCCATGAGCATGGACTGGCGACCGTCCGGGTGGCCGTACTTGCGGTAATTCTCCATGGCTTGCGGGTCCGTGAGCGCCTCGTAGGCTTTGGTCACGCGGGCGAATTGCGCGGCGGCCAGCGGATTCTGCAGGTTCTTGTCCGGATGCAACTGCCGCCCGAGCGCGCGGAAAGCCTTCTTGATCTCGCGAGTGGACGCCGAGTCGCGCACGCCCAGGATCTCGTACGGCTCGAACACGCCCGACGTGTCCACGCTCTGCAGAGCCTGCAGCCAGCGCCAGAAGAGCGCGAGCGCGAGCGCGAGCGCCAGCGCCGCGAGATGCAGCGCAAACCCGCGCGAGCGCAGCTGCTTGGGCGTGCGCCACACACGGTACAGCGTGAAGAGCGAGGCCGGCGCGATGTACAGCGCCAGCATCACGCACAGGAAGGAGTAGAAGGCCGCGTCCGCCTCGGACAGCATGGCCGTCGTCATGATCGCGAGTCAGCGGGGAATGGATACGTGGCACTCGGAGCAGCTACGTTCCCCCGCAATAGTGACACGACGTCAGTAGGATGACGTTGGGCGAGTTATGCTGTTTGGAAGGGGATGCGAGGTGGAAGGATGAAACGGCTGAGCAAACCTTTCCTCTGGCATCTCGACTGGCCAAACCTGCTGGATGGGATATCCTCGGAACTGGCATCTGGAATGGGGAGGAAATCGCAAGGACATGCTCTAACTGAGGATATGCAGAGCAAGAGGATGGACTAAGCTTCAACGTGCTGGCTAAATTTAGCGACCCAATTCTGGAGGCCTCTATTTCGACACGGCAAACATAACCACCCTTCCTCTCCGCTTTTAGCCACTTTGTTCAACGGCGTCAGTTAATGCGTCCCCAAACGTTTTGCAAATGAAACGTGGCATTTTTGTATCCTTCCAAGTTTAGCCACGTGCATATAAATAGCGGCGAAAACCACTTCCCTCGTTTGCAGGCGACCCAAATAGCTCGTTTTGCTGCTATTGTTGGCCGCGCAAATGCGTTTTGTCCGCAGCGTCCCGACCGGGAGAAACGGATTGCCTCTCAGAAATAGCCCTCGGCGTTGGATTCATTGTGAACGCGCTACATGTATATAAATAGGGTATATTGGGGTGACCCCCCTGAGGAAGACGTGGTGTGTGCGTCCAAGCGAGGAGCTCACCAACGCCATTCCCGCTCTTTCTCTTCGCTGTCGATCGCCACCTTCCTCCACTCGTTCCGACCTCCGTCCGCGCCCGCAATCCAGCGGCCTCGAGCGACTTCCGCAGCATGACGACGCCCGTGAAGGCCCTCATCCAAGAGCGCTTGCGAGCCAAGATGATCCGTCGGGGTTCCGACTATGACTTGGACGACGAGTTCGAGTTCGATTCGGACCGCTTGGAGCGGCAGTCCCTCGAGATGACATCGTACGATCTCACTACCCGCGGAGATGACGAAGATATCCCCATGAGCTCGTCGACGACGCTTGGCATTTCTGGTGCGGCGGCAGCGTCGACCGGTTACCCGATGCGTCTGCACACGCACATCGACCCGTCAGCTTACCTGGTGCCGTCGCAGCATGACGAACGCTATTACTCGAGTCCAGTTTCCTACCCAGTCCGCAACATTAGCAGCCACAGTCGCCGCCGCTACGCACGCCACTCTGAAGATCGGTACCACGAGTCGAAAGCCTTCAACGACCCACCTTCGCGTTGGGCATCCCATCAGCCGCAGCATTCGCATCACCATCGCGACCACGAGTCTGTTCGTCCCCATCAGCGTCAGCACTACGGTTCGACCTCCTCACGAGGGGGCTACGAGACGAAGCACCAGCACCCGCAGCGCTCCTTTTCCCCGGCTTGGCATCACCCAGAAGGCTCGGGGGCGTCAAGCAAAGCGCCATCCAAGTCTCGAAGCGCCGTGTCCACGCTGACGGCCACCTCGTCGCCGCGAGGACACCGGAAGCAGGACTACCGCTTCCCCGAGGACTTCGAAGAAGACGAGTATCTGCCTCCTCAGCATGGCAACAACAGCACGCCATCTTCTCCCGAGTACAGGAGCGACAAGATTGCCTTCTCGCAGCCCCAGCGCCTTCGCTACCACTGGAACGACCGGGATCACCAACGCAGCGAGAATAACCAACATATCCTCCCCGAAACTCGAGAGGCTTCTCCAGCTCAGCAGCACCACCACGGAAAGTTCTTCCCGTCGCCTACTCGTAGCCACCTAACGGAGCATCCCAGTCACCCCAATCAGACGGACAGCGCAGCCACACAAGGCTCTCCCATTGCAGTGGCCGCTTCCGCTCTCCACCGACGTCCTGAACAGGCCAAAGCCAAGCCTTCCCGTCATTTGGCGCATCAATTCCCGTCGCCGCTGGACATGGGCGTCATCGAGGCGGTGGCGCAGAGCAGTCGCCGTCGCATCCGCGCCTGGGACGCCATCTTGTCGCCTGGAAGCCGCCTCGCCGCCAAGGTAAGAGCATGCACTTGGCTGCTGCCATTTGGCCGTCAAAATCGCAATTTTCACAATCGGGTTGTTGTTTTTTTGTGGAAATGCAGGCGTTTGTGGAAAAGCGGCAGCGGCGAGCCGACCAGAGCACACCCAGGACAATAGCCACCCAGCGCTGGCTGCAAGTCGTCGACGCCAGGGCCAGCGGCACGAAGCAGGATGGTGAGCGTCGAGGGGCGGCGCGAGCGGCATCCGGCAGCGCTGCACCTTCAAGTTGGACGTGAAGAGGCGTGTCCGGGCCACCATCCGATTTTTAGCGATTTTGCTTGGCGTCATGATACGTTTTGGTCATTTTCTATTTTTCTTCACGTTTCACGCCTTCAACTTTGACGCTTCCGACTTGGATGGATACCGATACACCATTTCGAGGGTAGATCTCGAGAAATTAGGTTGAAGTTGCTGATGTTGAAGACGGTCTTCAAGGAATGTTGTGGTTCGCGTACCTGAAATTCCCCCTTTCAGTATTCATAAATGTACCAAGAGAAAATCTTTAGCGAAGAAATGAGAAAACAGAAACACCCGGACTCCTCCATCCACCTCCATAGCGAAGCCAAATACAGCTAACCGCCCGATTCTTCAGGACAGGATTTTGTCCCAAATTCTTTCTCTCCCCATCATTTACGGTACGCTACTGGTAAGTTTTACCAGTACCGGCGGTACACCCTACAGTAGCCCACTTCAACGTGTAAATTACGGCCACACTCCAAAGCCCAAGAGGCAGGAAAGATGCGCCCCAACTCTTATGGCTACAGCATGGCGCCGCCTTCCGCGTCCCACCGGCCGTCCGGCTCGTCCTCGTTGCGCGCGGCGGGGTTCCTGGTGGCGGCGGCCTTCTTCGTGAGCATGGTCTTCGTGTGGGCCGCCGCGCCGTCGCTCGGGCTTCGAGGCGTCGCTTTCCGCCCGCGACTCGACCCTCTGCAGAATCTGGCGGCGACCGCTCGCCTCGCAACGGAGGCGTCGGATGCGGCTGCTGTCCTGCAGTTCGTTGACGACGCAGTAGCTGACAGAGACGTGCGGGTCTCCATCGCATTTACTCGCCACCATCCCGTGCCGGAAGACAGCTTCGTGCCCATGAAGGAGGTACGGAAATGCGGGCAAAAATGCATTTTCGCAACGTTTAGATGCATGGCAAAGTGTTGCGCTGAACTAGCACAGCGACTTGACCAGATGTGTACGCTTACGACGTCTCATTAGGCTCAGAATGCGCCATTCATCTCCGTCGAAGGCCCCGCCGTTGCCAGCGCCGTGAGCTACACGTACATCCTGGTGGATATCGACGCACCCGACCCCGAGGCTCCCACCCACGCGCCGTTCTTGCACTACCTCGTGGCGGGCTTGAGCGTGGACGAGCAGAGGGCGCAGGACCCATTGCAGTCTGAGCACCAGGTGGTGGTGCCCTACTACCCCGTGTCTCCGCCCGTGGGCGAGCACCGCTACGTGTCGCTGCTGTTTCGGCAGTTGCAGTCGACACCGGAGGGTCAGGACGCGACGCTGACGAAGCACCGCACGAACTTTGACGTGGCTGGGTATGCGGCAGTGCACGAGTTGCAGCTCGTGGCCAACAGCAGCTTCCACTCGCACCCGGAAGCTCAGGATGACCAGAAGGAGTGAGTTCTCTCGGCCTGCAGTCCAGACGGCAATAAGATCTCACCAGCCAATGTACGCCTTGCTTATCCGGTCGACTTTACTGACGTGGTGACGCGGGTTTCAGCTGTTGTTGCTGTTGCATCCGCCGTACGAGCTGCTGGTGCTCGACGGGCAGACGCCGCAGTTCGTCGGGCGTGGCCTTCAGCAGCTTGTCGTATCGCTTGGCGAACTGCACGAGCTCCAGTTGAGCCCTGGGTAGCTTGAGTAATTGCTTCTCCGGCAATCGCAACAGGTCCTGCAGCACTTCACGCTGGACGGATGTCATCCCTTGCATTCGCTGCCACGGAGCCGTGTCGCTAGGGGCTACCGCAGTGTCACCGCTCTTGCTGTTGTTGCTGGTCGTGTCCTCATCCTCCTTGGCAGCCGCAGCTTCCTCCCACCGAGAGCGGAGCCTGAGCTCGAGCTGCTCGAGTTTCTGCGCCACCTTCTTGCGCACCAGCAACACGAACGGCGTCCCGGGAAGCTTGCTCTATCAACAAGCACACCACAACACAAGCAGATCAGCCTCCTGCACTCCCGAGTGCTCCATCTCGGCCGGTGTCCTGCCTTACCAGTCGAGCGTCGACGTATTTCGCCGTGAGCATGCGGATCAGCGACGCGTCGGCGTCGGCGGAGCTGCTCCCGACCGCCATAAGCTGCTCGACTTCGTCCGCCACTTCGCGTAGAATCGCTTTCGCCGCGAGATCCGGGTCGCCGCTTCCACGCTGCTGCTTAGCGGCAGTGTCTGCAGCCTTCGGAGCAGCTGGCGGTGGCGGGAGCACGAACGCTGGAGCTGTCGCGACGGCCTTGGCGCTTGAGAGCTGTTGGAGGCGGGCGTTCAAGGCCTCCACACTCTTCGATCCCGAGAGTCGACTGGCTCCAGGCAGCGTGGAAGTGGCTGAAGCTGATGGCGGCCGCAGTTTCGACGCCGGCCGAAGGCTCCGCGTGTCGTAGATGACCTGCAACGTCTCGTCCAAGATGCCAAGCACGGATTCCGGCGATGGCGGCACCAGCTTCTCCCTGTCGCCGCGGAGAGAGGCGTCGTCATACTGCGTCAACGTCGCTGCGATGTCAAAGAGACTCGCCATGGCAGCAAAGCACTCGGCAAGTCACAAGGGGAGGAGCTTCACACGCACTTGCCTACTGGGAGAAGGAGGCGCTCGGGACAGATGCAGACCTGCTCCGTTATTCTTAGGCTTCTTCTGGTCGCTTCGACCTTGGCACCGTTGACATTCGCCTTCGTCCAGATCGATATAAATACCACAGACACATGCTGGAAAGCTGGCCTCGCCCTGCTGCGTTGGTGTCATTCCACGTGCTGATCCCGTGAGCCAGAGCCACCGCCAGCCGCCGTCCAAGCCACTCGACATGTCCACGCTCACGTCGTCGCAACTGCACGTCAAGCGCAGCTCCACGCGTCTCCATGCGCCGCCCGGCGGAGCTTCCAGCCTCTCGTTCGGTAGGCGCCATCTGCTCGCTTTGGCCCGATGGTTCTGCTCTTCTCACTCTGCTCTCTCTAGGCTGCGGAGGCTTCGGCACGACGGAGCCAGCACAAGAGGAAGGCAGCAAGGAGGAGCCACCGCTATCCCGTCCAAACAGCGGCCGCTATACTCCTTCCACCGCCAGCAGCTTCGACAACAACAGCAACAACCTCAGCTCTGCGGCTGGAGGGGGCTACCTAGACTACTCCAGCTCCAACACGCGGCCTCCTCTCTCTTCAACTCCCTACTCCGGCTACCGTACTCCTCAGCAGCAGCCTCAGCAGCAGCCTCAGCACTACCAGCAGTACTCGTTGCCTCCATCTCACAACGAAAGCTCGAGCTTCACGCCTTCATCCGCGGGTGCTGGCGGCTTCCAAGGCAGTCGACCATCTTCCACCCACAGCAGCAGCAGCTCCCGCTCCAGCTGGAGCTCCCAGCCGCCGCTCACGGCCTCCAAACGGGACCAGAACTGGGAGAAGAAGCGGCGGCTCTGGCTCGCGCGCCAGAACAGCAGCAGCGACCGGCCGCAGTCGTCCTCGTCGACGTGGAGCAGCGCCCAGGACCCGCACGAAGACCCTTGGAACGCGCCGAACCCGCCGTCCCCGCTCTCCAAATTCATGCACCAGCAAGCCCAGCAGCAGCAGCAGCCGCCTGCAGCCCCAGAGCAGCGCCTGAGCTCCGCCAGCAGCCGACACGGCGGCCTCTCCATGCAGCAAGCGCCGCAGACGCCGGCGTACCAGGCGGGCGCAACTTTCTGTCGGGCTGGGCTCTCCACTGCGTCATCTTCGGCCTCGTCCAACACTTCAACCAGTCGCCGCCAGCCGCCCGGAGGCCATTGCCAGTGGTCTCCGTTTAGCTAACCGCGGCGAACGGTTAGCTAAAGTTCAAACGGGACACCGCTGGAACAACTTCAACATGGAGCAAAACCAACCCAAGCAGGCGGCTGCGGAGCGATGGGGGCGGGGCGCGAGAACTTTAGCAAAGTTTAGCAGCAGCACCATCCACTACCTAGGTACGTATCACATTCGTCAGCTCGATAACAAAATAAACCAGGAGAAAACCTCGACATGAAGAAAAGATTGGTACTTGAACTTGAACTTTGGGTGCCTGTCTTCCTCCCGTTTGAAGAACGGGAGAAACGTTGCGAGCCGCGGCCGGCCGCGCGGTTTTCCTCTCTCCATATGGTTGGCTGGCTCGGCCTTTGACGGGCCGCACGTGCCTCCGTCTGCAAAGCACTCGTCGGACTTCGCGCTGGCTGGCTGGCTGGCTGACTGGCTGGCTGACTGGCTGGCTGGCTTCACAAATCCCACACCTGCAAGCACAATCCACATGCGCTCGTTAGTAAAGTCCACGGACCAAAACGCAAAGCAAAAGAAAAGAAACGCGAAACGCAAAAGGAGATCTTGGCACTTCTCGAGGCTTGCTTCTTTATTCCGCGCGGTGTAAGTTAGTTCGAATAAATAGTGTAGAGAAACTAGCGAGCTACGTTATTCCACGAGGAACACGGTTGGCCCTGCGCCACGAAGATCTCCTGGCCAAGCTGGCGAGCTGCTCGGCCTCCGCCCGATTCGATCGAGCTGCCGCGCGGGACGGTCGATGGGTTTCGGGAACGACACGTCGGCGGTGGAGAGACAGGAAGGCAGGCAGGCGCTCGCCTCGCCATCAAGCGAGGCAGCAGGCCGCCACATCTTCGTGTAGAACCATCAAGGCGGTCGGGAACGGGATATCCATCCCTATAGCCGTATTGTCAGGTGTCAGGTGTCGACTCTCCCGCAGCAGATTCATCGCTTGGGCGAGATGGACAGCATGATGAACGCCGACATGTCGAAGGACTGCGCTTGCCGCTTGTCCAGCGGGTCGATGCATCTCGATTTCTGCGGGAAGCACAGGCCGCGGAGGATCCGAGGCTCCGGCGTCTCGGGAGACTCCATCAGCACCAGACTCGTGGTGGGGAACTGCCTCGGGCGACGCTCGCCTTCCGGCCCGACCTCGACGTCGTCGTCACGGATGTCCACGTTGTTCATGTCGCTGGTGACCTGCGCCAGTTTCTGCTTCTTCTTCTGCTGCTGTTTCCGCAGCCACATCTTCTCGCGTGAGTTCCGGCGCAGCGGCAGGCAGTCGTCATCCAGTACAGAAGACGCCGACGGCGCCGACGAGCTCAAGGTCACCTCGGCGCTCAGACACTCCAGGTCGCTCATCTCCAGCATGAACTGCAGCGAATGGCGCTCCTGCAGCTCCAGCTCGTCCTGCTCGTCGCCACTCACGCTGTCCGAGCTGCGGCTGCCGGCGCTGCCCCGCGACCGCTTGAAGCGGTTCACGGGCCCGTCCACGAATGGCTGCCAGGCGTCCGGACTGCGCCGGAAGCTGGAGGAGGCGGCGGCGTCTTCGGCCAGCGCCACGAGGTCCTCGCACGCGCGTGATCGCTTCATTGCATGTATTTGCTTCGCCTCGCTTCGCTGATAAAAAAAGCTGTCTTAGTCGAAACTTTACGTTCGGCGCTCGCTCTTCCGTCCGTCCGTCGTCGGGGAGAGGAGAAAGCGAAAATGAGTTCGGAGGCCGAACTTTCGGGACGTCCACTATCGCGTGCAAAAAGGTAAACTACGGCCGCGCCCCCGAAGAAAAACACGATGGTACGCGGAGAGAGAGCGAGAAATCAAGCAGGAAAGCCCAGTTAGGCTCGCCGCAGAAAGGGCGCCGGTCAGAAAAAGGGAGCGGCCACACGACGAAAAAGGGCAACCACCGCCGCCTGCCGAGCAATGATTTGGGCGGCCGTTTCCGCCAATGAGCGCCGGGGAATCTGCGAGCCAGAACCCCTTCCCCGCGCGTATTTCAACCACGCCCTTCCCGCTCCACGTTGAACAGCAACACCAACTTGGAAAAAATGCGAAACGCTCGGCGAACGTCAACCTGCCGACTGGACCTGCCACAGTTGATATCGAGTGTAAACGCAAGATCTGAGTGGCGTCCAGCCTGCCAGCGGCAACCTGCTAGAACCCGTATGCAGCCGAACAGGGGTGGGGTAAGGCGCTGCAACTCCAATGCCAACTCTTGCTCCAACGCCGAAGAAGTCAAATCTTTGCAGTTGTGCCGCAGGCGGATAAAAACACGCGCTTCTTGCAGTGTTTTGCTGCAAGACATCACGAGCGTTGGCAGATCGGCGGATAAAGAATAGGCGGCGCTTTAGGACCTCGTCCCCCACCCCTTGCTTTCCACACAGCGGCGAAGATAAATAAAGTGGATGTTGAACTTTGCGCTACCGCTGAACGGAGCGGCAGATAACGCGCAAATGAATACGCGGCACTCACTCCATTCGCGGCCAAGGAATTCTCACGGTTGAGTCTGAGGGGAAGTGAGTGAGGCGAGAGATGCGTAAAATACCGCACAATTTGCAACGCGGCGGCGGCGGCGGAGGAGAAGGTTTACGAGGCGGATGTCTGCCACCTCTGGATGTATTTGCCAAGAATTATTACCACTCCCGTCTCCATCGCGCGAAGAGTTTTCTTCGCGGTCTGTGCCTTTGGACAGATATAACAACATGCCGTCGCCTACCTACCTTCGGAGCTTCTTGGTTCCAGCGCCGACTTCTTTGGTTGATATCTTTGTCCCCGCAACTTCAAGTGCCGCTGGGAAGGAGCGTGGGAAGCAGCAGGCCGAAGCTCAACCACTGGTTGAACCAGCCACCATGGGCAACGAGGCAGGAAGGAGATCCCAGCCACCGAATGGAAGCGCTCTCGATCTTCTGCGATTGATCCGTTTCTTCCACTTGCCGCGCGAGGCTGTCGACGTGTGCAGTCTGCGAGCGGCATTTCGCCCCCACGCCATTAGTTAATCGGCGTAAAAGGGCGGCTAAATTTACCAGTAAAACCCCGATCTTCCGAAACGCATGTTGAAGTTCGGGTCCGTCCTGATCGAAGGGCAAGCAACCCCAGAAATAGACAGGCTGCTTGAAGGCAGAAAACTGCGCCTGCGCGTCAGCTCTTGGCTCCGCAACCTGGACCTTGCCAGCCTCAAAATCGAGGCTAATTCGGCCCAGGGTCTGCGATGTCAGACCGAGTCAGACTAAGAATTGGGCGGGGGTGAACGAGCGCGAACGAAGCCATCCAGCCGCCACCTTTCCCCAGGGCTGAATACAGTCCGAGTTGTTGCGCAAACAATCCGCTGCCTTCACTCCCAACACGCAACTCCTCTCTGCAAAAGTGCCTAACGCTGACCGCTGTCGACGTCAGCGTGCACATTTGCAGTGGTACGCGTTCGGAAGAAAACCCGGCGTGCATGGCGTTGCTTCAGCCAACGTTTACGCCTGTCGACGCAACATTGGCAACCCCTCGTGAGAGAACAAACCTGCATTTCCGCTGGTGACAGGAAGCAACGACCATGCTCGTGTCGAGCAGCCAAAGATGACATGTATCCGGTCTTGTCAAACGAAATATCGCTAACCTTGCGCATCTGCAAGTAGCACTGGCGGTTAAACACCGCATGTTTAACGGATTCGCTCCCATTTCAAACGCGCTCGTTCCTAATGCGGCACGTCTGGCCGTTCCAACGCGGCGCATGCTCGAGGCGCAATGCCGACGCTCCATCAGCCGCACGGAGTGGAAGATGCGGCTGCACCGCATGGCTCGAAGCTGTCGTCTACCTCGGAGATGAGTGGGCTGCCTGTGCTTTGTTATACCGGTATGAATGCACCTCCAAAACGTCGCGTTTTCATGCTGTCGTGGTTTATTCAACAACGTGTGGGGGCGCGACGCAAGAGCGGCCGTCCACCGGGTCGCACTGTCCCGTTGGAGCATTGCCGTGCTGTTCTGGTCGGCTCGTCAGCTCGAGCGATGTTGAACCCCAGTCGGCATCTGATTTCGGATCCCCCGAACCGCCACATGCCCACCTGACGCGCCGACTTCACCCAGCTCCAGCCGTCTGTCTCTCCATCTGGACCTGCTCGCTCACTGGCACCGCAGCAGACACGCAATATCTTCGCGGCCATTGCGCGTCGCCACCTGCGCCGCCGTCGAGCCTTCGTCATCTTCCAGTGCCAGCAACGTGTCGTCATCGGCCGTCAGCTTCAACAGCAGCCGGGCCACTGCATCTTTCCCGCTGGTCGCCGCGATGTGCAGCGCCGTTTCGCGTCGGTTCGTCAGTTGCGTTGTGGCGCTGGCTCCGGCATCCAGCAGCGCCGTCAGCGAGTCGACCGACCCGCAGTACACGGCTCCGTGGATGGGCGCCCACCCGCGGTAGTCCACGGCGAGGAGGTCGGCGTGGTGGGCCAACAGCACACGCACTGTCGCGTCCGAGCCCGAGAGCACCGCGAAGTGCAGTGGGCGGCGCTTGAACAGTCGCTTTTCCACCGCATCCACGTCGGCGCCGTTTTGCAGCAGCAGTTCTGCAGCGGAGGCCTCCCCGCGGTCGCACGCCCAGTGCAGAGGAGTGAGTCCGTACTTGTCCAGCGCCACGGCCTGGGTCGCGTCTTCGCGCAGGATCTCGCGCAGATCGTCCACGTGGCCTGCGCGCGCCGCCGCGTGCACGGGCGTGGTGTCCAGCTCCACGTGCATCTCGTCCACGCCCAGTGTCTCGTGGTGCTCCTGCTGCGGCTCGTGCGTCGTCATGATCAAGGAAGGGGTCGAGCGTGGGCTCCAGAGCTACAATCCGGAAATGGCCATCAGTCTTGATCTGAGAACCGATCATTTCGTCTCGCCTTATAATGTTGTGTCTGTAACTCGTGATATCTGATAGTTGAAGGCAACGTGAAACTACGCTCGCTCGTCAAGTTTGATAACAAAGCTGTCGAAACATGTCCATGAAAGCAGCAAACGCCAGCATCTTATACATCCTCGAATTGCTCGAATTTCTAAATCAACGAGGCTTTTGTTAGAATAAGATTGCTATGATCGCTAAAAGTTGAGCCGAGCCGGTCCAAGATGGTCTGACTATCGAGCACCTCTGGAAATGATTAGACTCTGCTGTCAACTCACGTATAGATTGCTTCGACCAACCATATTATGCATCCCTTTGTCACAGCGGAGAAGCTCGACGGCAACATCTCACGGCTCCGATATTATCGACTTTAGAAGGTTGCTTTCTCACAAAATCCTTAATAGGCGGGGGTGTCTAGGATTTGCGACCATCGCGGTGTGGTTGAAGCTGTCTGGCCCCTCGAATTGCTGCACCTTTTTGTGCGAGCATTGAGGTTTTGTTTCACAAATTGTGAAACAGAATCTCAGATGTATCGGCAGCAGAAATGGTCGCTCCTGACAATTATAATTCCGAACCGCAGCGTCTGTGCAGTCTTCACGCGGAATCGGGATTCCCTCTGTTTCGCACAGACGGAGCGCTTTAACTTGCGTTCCTCTCTGCGCCGCGGCGGCCAGACGGGGGTCATCAATCCTGCGTGAGCAGCATAAATTACCGAGCGCGCGAAGATATCGACTGGCAGGCATGGCCGGGGCGCTGCCTCGCATTCTTGCGTGTTTTTAGCTTTCCATGCGACACAGCGGGCTGGCTGACCGTACGGTAATATTTCAGTACGCGCAGTGGGTGGCTGGCTCGCCAGCTGTTTCTGCTTGGTGTGCGCCGACATGCAAGTGCGTCTTCAGCTTGCAGGTTTGACGATCGCGTAAGACCTTACCATCGCCACGTTTGGAGCGGAGCTGGTCACTCTGCACCTCCGTGCCGACCTTTTCCCACAGAAATGGCCATCGAATGGCCATGAACTGCTCTTGTCAAACGCGACATGCAGCTGCGGGTTGGCGGCACGCCATCGCTGCTGCTGACTCTCCTGTCAATTGCTGCGGTGCGCGAGCCGCCTACCTACATGCGAATCTAAACGCGGCTCCGCTGCCTGCAGTCCCTTCCAAGCACCCATGGACATGCGGCTGCAAAAACCGGAGACTCTGGACTGCACTCATCTGGCAGAGGCCTCGAGCGATGGCAGCGTGTCCTTGCGGGGTTTCAGTTCGCGGTGCAGTTGGCGACTTCAACTGCAATGACACCCGCCAGTTTGCCGCGGCCGGCCGGGTGGGAACTGGAATCTAGCAACGGATTTTAGTTCAGGATTTGTCAAAGCATACAAACACCAAGTTCGGGCGGAAAGCCTGTCTGCGATGGGGAAGGCAGTCGGCAAGGCGACCATCGGGTTGGGTTGAGTTCGCATCTGAACGCCATGCTCTGAGCAATCGACCTGTGCGGCCCCCCTGTACGCTCGCAAGAGCCCCGAGTCCTTCGCGCTCTTGCGTCCGTTCTCGTCGCAACCGTTAAAGAAAAGGGCTACCCGGCTCATGACCACCGAAGCGCTTACTCGTCTTGCATCTTTGTGTGCTGAATGCAACAGCGCACCACTCTCCAGTCGCGAACCTGCAGGCTTTTGTGCGCTTGAGAAGGCTCTCTGTCCGTCGGTGGAGGGCTAATTGAGTCAGTGCACAGTGCGAAAAACCGGTCTCGTTCGGTCACTCGACAGGAATGCAAAGACAAGAAGCGGGTCGGCCAGCCAGACCACCGAGAATGCATCGATGCGCTCCATGCGAAGGGTTGCATCCCCTGTCACGGAAGACTCGGTACATGTAGGATGCATGTCGATGCAGCAGTATCAAGCGAGCAGAGTCGACAAGCCCTCTCCCTGCTTTCGCGGACCACGCGGCGATCTCTCGCCTTCGGCCGTGGCCTTTGCCTGTCTGATTGGCTCTGGCTTGCGTTCGCCGTGCTTGTTGGCGTTGAAGCCGAAGCGATGCATATGCGTAGAGACAAGCACGTAGGCGCAACACCCCGTTCGTTACCCACCATTTTCTCGCACGCGGAAGCAAAGGCGCAAGCGAGAGAGGGTGGCTGGCTGTGAATGGAACGCTTTACATGGAAACTATTTTCATTCTCCTCCACTGCTTCGCTTCTGTCGCCCCGCCACCACCAAGACGGAGCAGATGGACGGTGGTCAGTCATGCGCCTGAGTTCCTGCGCTCTTATCAGCAGCCACGCGTGTCGCCGGTATGGGGGGACGTCGAGTGTGGAGGCCGGCAGACGAATCATGGGCAGACACTTGACATTGCAACCGATGCCGTCGCGTCGCCCGACGTGGCGGATATGGTCGTGATGGATATCGTCCGTTGAAGTGGTACGCTGTACCTCCTTCCTGATCTGTTGCTTTCCGGTACACTGTACCTGATCCCAATCAATGCTTCACCGCAAATGCTATATCATGGTTTGATACTACCTCAAAGGTTTATGCCATTCAGCAGAAACCATTTCTCCAAACGCATAAACCTATGCTATCCGATATCCCTGTGTTACAGCATACGTGGACACGTTTTTCCGTCTCAAACTCTCCTAGCTATTCCGAGTGATTTATGAAGTGTGCTGGTTTGTCGTCAAATGCCGACCATCCTCCACCATGGCAACCTCGCCAACGGAGTCGCAGCGGCATGTGGTGACTGCGCTCGACTTAACGGCGGCTTCCAGCGGCGCTGGAGACGCCTCACGGCCGCTGCAGTGGGTAGCCGTGGCTGCGTGTGTGTTCCCGGAGCTTCACACCGTATCCAAGGCCAAACGCGCTCGAAAGGCCGGGCATTTGCTGCTCAATGGACAATCACGTGTGCCAACGCTGACCTGCGCAGTAGCAGGCGACGTCATGACGTACTGCAATCCAGAACAGCGACTTCCGGCGGTAGCCAACCACGACCAGGCGTATTCGGACAGCTGCAAATGGCTGGAGACGTGCAAGACGCAAGGACTGCGCGTGGTCTACGAGCACGACGGCTTCGCGGTGGTCGTGAAGCCCGTGGGCATCCACGTGAAAGGACGCGGCAAACGCACGGTGGAGCGCGCGTTGCCGCTGCTCTTGCAGCAGGCACACACGCCAGATGGAGAGGATTTCGTGCTGCGCTTGCCGCACGCGGTGCACCGCTTGGACTACCGCGTTGGCGGCCTCCTGCTCGTGGCCAAGACTCGCAGTATGGAAGTGGCGCTGGCAGAGCAACTGGAACGCCATTCGGTCTCCAAGCGCTATCGTGCCATCTTGGTGGGGAAAGTGGACGACCAGCTGCCAGTTTCCTCCTCCCGCAGCTCGACAGTCGAGGCGATTGTGCTGCCAAGGACGCTGCAGGAGATCCGCGATGAGCTGGTGTTCTTGCAAGACCCTATCGACGGCAAGCTGTGCCTCACAGCCATGCGGATCGCGAGCATCACACACAGGCTAGTTGACGGCAATGGCTCATTTTCGTTATCGCTGTCCCAGGTTCTTGCAACTAATCGGATGGATGAATACGGATCTCCATGTGCAGTGCCCGCTACGAATGGCTGACGACGGTGGATCTGTGGCCGCTCACTGGACGCAAGCACCAGCTTCGCATTCACACGGCGCGACTCGGCCACCCGATCATCGGCGACGACTTGTACCACGACGCCAGCTGTATGGCCACCGTGGCGGAGACTGACCTGGACGATGCAGCTCCGTCGCGGGCGGTGGTGCGCGGCATGGGGCTCTTCCTCTACTCGGTGGGCGTGGAACTCGACGACGCGCATGGCAGTCGACGCAGCTTCAGCATCGAGGAGCCCAACAAGTTCGCGCGCTTCCGCCACTTCTGCGACCTCAACTGGATGCGACAAGCTCGGAAACAGGAATATGGTACCAGCTGACGTAATAAATGATCGGGTGTATGCGTAATGTACGGTGAAGTGCGGCTGCCTATCACCTCCAAGACTGGCAACGAGCCCATGCACCTAGTTTACACGCTCAAAATACGACCAAGCCCTTCGTGTCGTGGTATGTACAGCAGTCGTCACTCCCGTCGACGAACAGGTCACTGTTGCTGTTGAGCCGCACTCTGCAGAGCCACCAGGAGCTGCGCAGCCGTGGGTCGACACCGCGGGTCCGGGTGGAGGCAGCCCTGGAAGATCCATCGGGACAGGTCGGAGATGGGTCGCGCATACCTGAGTTCGCCCGAGTACTGCGCCATGGCCGCCTTCACGTCCGCGTGCGAGGACTTCTCCGAGCAGATCGGATGCTTCCCGGTCACCATCATGCAGTAGACGATGCCCACCATCCACATGTCCGCCTTCTCGGCGGTGGCCTCGCAATCGCCCTGGCTGGGGCGGAAACACTCAGGAGGAAGGTAGCGCAGCGTGCCGACGGTGGAGTTTGATGTGGGCTCCTTCGCACTGCGCGTCAAGTCGAAGTCCGTCAGCTTCACACATCCGTCTTGGTCAATCAGGATGTTGGACGGCTTCAGGTCGTAGTGAGCAATGCTCATCTGTTGTGGGAGAACAAAGGACATGAGGGAATCAACCAGTTAGTGATGCATCCTCACAGGTGAGATACAACCGCAGGCTCAGTGTTCGTACCTCTTCGTGCAAGTACTTGAGTGCGCTCAGTAGCTGGGCGAGCACCTTGTAAGCAGAGAGGTCGTCAAGAAATTCGTACATCTGCAAAAGCATAAGCACCACAGTGTTTCGTTAGAAACATATACTCGTTCTGCCCAAATGCATGAAGGTGTTTGCTTGCACTGGTCAAGCAGTCGAACGTACCTCGATGATCTGCTGCAAGTCGGACTGGACGCTCGCCACAGTGAAGGCCGTGTACTGCTGCTGCTGGTATTTTATTAAGAAGGGCAGCTCGCCGACCTGAACGATGTTGGGATGATTTAGTTTCTGGAATGGAAGAAAGCACGTTACACACCCCACAAGAACGTCAGTCAGTCAGTCAAAACACGAAAACTCACGCAGGCTACAAGTTTATGCGGAAGCGTACCGAGTGCGTGAAGTGTTCTCGCTGAGCATGTCGGATTGATGTAGACAACTTGAGAGCGCACGTTTGCTTGTTGTTGGCGTAGTCGATGATATCCCACACTTCTCCGTTGCCTCCTTTCCCTCGAAGACGGAGCAACAGGAATCGGTTGCCGAGAAGGGGGAATTTGGAAAAAGGAGAGACTGCACACACAGAAGCAGACGCCATTGCTGGCATTAGACGGCATGCCAACACTTACAAGGACGCATTTTGTACCCAGTCCTCATCGTTGGGAAGCACGCACCTTTTTCAAGCCGTGTGAGCATCAGTTCTTGCTTGTGTCGTGTTTCTTCACGCTACAGATTCAAATAAAGCAAAGCAGCAAGGATAACGTCAGCACCTCGAACGTCTCACGGTTGTATCACCACACACAACGTACACAACAACTTACACAGAACTCGCGGACCTCTTCCTCGAAGCGTGCCCGTCGGTCCTTGACCCAGGAGGCATTTCCTTTCCCCATGGCCTGCCAAGAGAGAACAGTATACACAATCAGGCAACTGGCTCGACAATACACCCATCGCGCTTTCCAAAAATGGCACCTACATCTCGGACAGCGTTGTCGTGGAACCGTTTCTCTGCCATAATGTTCTCTCGCCTCTCACCAGGATAAAAGAACATGCGGCTGCAGCAACAAACACGTCACGGCGTTAGACTCCAGTGGTCGAACATTGTCACTCTGTCTCGCTCTCTCACACACACTTACTTGTCTTGTTCTTCCAGCTTCCCCCACTCCTGGTGCTTCTGCCCCAGCTGGAAGTACCGCTGGAAAACCTGCTCTTGAATGTTCCAGCGGAGTTGCTACAGAGATAGTCACAACAGTAATGCGTTAGTCCACAACCTTCGAAGCAAAAAAAACTGTCTGCTGTCCGTTTCTCACCTCCATTTCGTTCTCTTCCACGTCGCTCGCTTGATAGCGATACAAGTCGTTTGCAGTGGGGAGGCTTGCTGGTGGCTGATTGGTCCCAGCTACAGGTTCGAATACGGTCGCCGGCTCCGCCTTGATCGTGCCGTCCCCCATCACGTCGCCTTCCATGAGCACCGTCATCTGGTCGGGTTGCGTCATCTCCGGCGTGGCATTCAGCAACCTGCTCATCGGAATCGGCGCGGCGATCTGGCGTTTCGGCTCCAGCGGGATGCACAACACGCGCTTGTCCTTGCCGCAGCTCACCTTGCCCACTTTGGACAGCGGAAATCGATCCGAGATGGATGAGAAACCGCCGGCGGGATCGTCGTCGGCCGACACGGTCGACACCATCACCGTCTTCACCGTCGCGGAGTATTCCACGTCCGCCATGCCGTCGTATGACACCATCTCTTGCTTCACGTCGGCCGCACGGGCCACGGGCGCCACTGCCAGCAGATTGGGTGTGGGAGAGGACCGAGTCAGCACGGCCATATCCGGTTCACCGCCGAACATATCGTCATCGGAGTCGGCGCCGCCGCTGTAATTGCCCGCCACGAACTGAGGCGCGGGCCGCTCGTCGCCGCTGCTGCCGCTGTAGCCACCGAACATGGCAAATCAACGCGGGAAACCCTTTCGCGTGGCTTGCTGCCCTCGAGATCAACTTGTGAGGAGAGACGGACGCTGACGGGCGGGTACGCGGGTATGCGGGATGTGGGCCTGCGGGTGAGAGTGTGAGTGACGCGGCAAGTCGTTTCCCGTTTCTCTTTCTCGTCGCGTGGCTGCTTGAGGAGCCGCAACGGCCGGGCTTGATGACACTTCCGCGCGGCGCTTGCTCTTCTTCTGCTTCTTCTGCGAATGGGACCAGTGCCGCTGAAAGGGAATCCTTGGGGATGACCAACTGAAAGAAGAGTGACATATCATACTCAATGCAAGTAGAAGCGGAGACGTCGCCTTTCCGCGCATCGTGGACTCGAAACGGGCGGCGCTTCGGAATGAAGGTCACGTCTTTGAAGAAGGCGGGCGGCAACTTCAAGACGCCCATACTGTAGCCAAGTGTCGAAGTAACTGTACCTAACTTACGGTACCCTCCGGAAAACGGGAGTCCCTTCAGACCGAACTGAGACCGACCGATCATGCACGCTGGTTGACATGGAAGGAAAACGAGCAACCGACGCGGGGGTTTCCCTCCCTTCTTGTGGATGCCGGCAGCGCCGCAGCGTCGCAGCTTGGCGCTTTGGTTACGTCGTCGGCATTTCCGCTTCGTCCCATGCAGGAAGGAGGTCGAACCAGTCTACGTCACTTCTTTTTTACAGGGAGAAGAGATGGGAAGGCGGGCAGGCAGCACACAGCGCAAACAGCGAGGAAGACCTGCGGGCGCTTATTATTAGGCTCCAGTGCGCCAGCCACGAAGGACTCATCGACTTGAACGCAGGTGGCGGTCATTGCGTGCACTGTATCTATGTTTGTATGAGCATGTGCAACGAAATTCGGGAGGTGTTGGGAATGTGGAACGCGATCGTCAGCATTGAAGTGGGGTGGCGTGAGCACGGGCTTTGCTTGACGAGAGAGCGAGACGGAAGTGAAATGCCAAGTGGACGAGATTCCACACGATAGCGATGCACGGGGGCGCCGTCGCCACCGAACTCTGCGGTTGGTGGCGGTGAATGTGCGTCCCAAGTCCTGTTTGCATGCGTCACGCTATCCCACACGCGCTATCCCACGCACACATTCCGAACGAGAAATCCGGGAGGTCTGCTTAAAAAATAGGATACATGAAAAATGGAGCCAAGTTCACCTAAATTGTACGTTCGGCAACAGCGCCACGATGCCCAGCGCGCTCTGCAGCAGCGAATACCTTCGTGGGGTTTCTAGTACCCTTGATGCGCTCCAATCGGCACCGATCCTTGCCTTTGATGGTTTCCAAGCGACCGACATCGCCGACTTTGTGTAAGACGGTCGGGTTGCAGCGGCGTCCAACTCTGTGCTATTTCACGAGCATCGGTTGCCATCCCAGCTACTTGGTACATTTAAATTTAGCTTGTTGCAGCAGCATCCAAGCAAGGCCCGGACGCATTTAGAGCGATGGGTTGCTTTTTAGTTTGCCACGTCGCACTGCATGCTCGTCCCCGCCAGAAATACCCTCCTGCTGTG
>MBAC02008070.1:0-21066 GCA_001712635.2 Nothophytophthora sp. Chile5
ATCCAGCTTCGCTCGCCTCACACCCAACTTCAATCATCGTGCCAGCCGGGCGCCATCATTCCGGCTTGGTCACTGCTCGGCGTTGCTCGTCGCCTCAATGGCTACTAACGTCGGGTGGTCCGTGTAGTCGTTCGTCCACGCCCCTTCAATCAGCTGGCTACGCTTACAGTATCACTCGTGCCACAACCCTGCGATTCACGAGGACAACTGAAGAACACACATCTCATGGATGGGTGCTGTCTGCTGCAGCCTGTGCAGCTCGGGCCGCGTCTTCGAGCGGCGAAGGCTGGTAAGCGGAAAAGAATGACGTTGACGAGTAGAAGGGTGAAGGGCTGCCGAGTCCACTGAAGTACTCGCTCAGATCACTCCGGACCGGCAATGCAATGCAGCGTGGATTGTAAGAGACAGCAGCTCAACATTTACGTCAGGGCGATGAAGTCGCTCTTCACTGAGCTTCGTCACATGCGACCTTCACACTTCGCATCAAGAGATCGTTTATAGAATAGTTAACGCAAGCGACTTTGTTTATCGTGTGGCGTTTACGCTAAATCGTTGTGACAGGAGGGTCCTCGATCGAAGTACCTCGCGCTTGTCGAGTATGTCGAGAGTTTCGTTCTGCTCAGGTTCGTAGCCTTCATGTCCGTACTCCACCAACTGCCGAACGCCATCCTCGCTGAGGTGCCAACATTCTGGTGTTCGCAGCACTAGAGATTGTGTCTTTCCTGGCATTGAATGCGCTGGTGCAGTGGACGTTTGCGTCTCCACCATTGTACCAGCTTGCATTCGTGCTGGAAACCCAACTGTGCGTGGTGCAGGCGAAGCTGTTCGTTCGTGAGGATTGTGTCTGGCGGGCTTCGAACTCGTTCATGTGGGTGAGGGATGAGTCACCGAAATAGGAACTCGAGCAGAACACTCGCTCACTCCCACCCCTTTGGAAGACGTCGGTTTCCCAGATTTCAGCGATCAGATAGGAGATGAAATGCCGCTTCAACCCGTTATCGCAGCTCCTCACGTCCGACCAAAACCAGCCAGAAGGAAATACCATCTATTTATACACTCGATCGATCGGAGAGTAGTCGTTCGGGTCTGGACGACACTTTCAGAAGATGAGGCTGATGGGGACGTCCCAGGTTCGAGATGGCACCATCGGAAGCGCTATCTCTCAAACACGAAGGCGCTCTGGCCAGGGCGCTTCAGAGCCAGGTCGCACGCCGTCACCGTCATCGCTATACGATCGACTGGAGCAGCGCTGGAACGACCTCCAAGTGGGTCACCAGGGAAAGTACTCCGTCGAGCGCCTCGAGAGCTTGGACCACTATTGCAAAGCCACTTCCGCCACACGCGTGGTGCTGGTCTGTGTGCTCACGCCGTTGCCAGCGCTGGTGACGGCGGTCCTTCTGGAATGCTTGCCACTTCGGGATCCGGCTGAAGGGTGGACGGCGAACTGGGTCTTCTGGATTCGCGTGGCGGTGACTGTATACGTGATATACTCGTTGGGTATCTCGGAAATGAAGTTCCTCATTCCAGACCTGCCTTTCACGCTGCCACAGAGACTGACCGTCGTTGCAGGCATGACGACCGGCTACATTGGTTTTTGCAGCATGATGGCACACATCATCGGCTTCCCGGTGCCGTTCATGTGGCAAGTGGGGGCCATTCCAATCGGCCTCTTCACACCGATAATACTGGTGCTTGTCTTGGGTCGAGCTCCATTTGCCAGCGACTCTCCGTTCCGCCCGCAGTTCCAACGCTTCAACCGCTACTTCCTCGCGCACTTGTCGGTCTTTGGCATCTACCCGTTCATCAGAGTGCTTTACGACTTCGTTCCCGAATCGTACCACAGTCTCTTTGCGGTTCTGCTGCTGCCGCTATGGAGGTTTGCGGCGAAACGCTTCGTTGTTCGTGTCATGGGCGATCTCGAGGACTTCATCCCCCAGGGTGTGGCGTTCATCGTGGACTTCTTCAGCGCGCTCTTCCTGTCCGTCTGCATGTACAACTCTGGATCGGTCACTATGTCCGCAATGATCATCGGGTCCGACATTGCGCAGACACTGCTGGAGTTTCGAGAGGTCCGCATGAACGCAAGTGCGGTGCTCGATTTACTGCAGGAGCGAAGAATCAGTGAGGACCACCGCCACAATAGCTATCGCCAAAACGAGCACGACACCCGCGACTTGGTGACGCTGGTTCTTGCCGTCTGTCGGGACCCGAAGGTCTTTAACGTTGAGGCCATGAAGGGTGTTCGACTTTGGGCCTGTCTAGCGCATCCTATCCCAGACGATAGAGTCAAGGCACTCAACACATTGGAGGCTCTAGCCACATACGACCCAGACGTCTCACTGTCGGGAAGGACACTAGGTCGTGCTCACCCGAATTCGCGTCGCCCACAACTGCAGATTCAACGCGCTCACGGGATTGTGCCTATTTCTATTGGCCCGGAAGATCGGTCGTTTGCAAGCACGGCAACTTTGGGACCCAAGCGTCTGACACTCAAACACCCAGGAAACCAGCAAGACACAAACATGCCACCCGAGAAAGCTGCCGCTGCTGAGAGGTCAAGTAATTTGGTTGTGCAGGGACTCCAGCTGCTTTTCCATTGCGAGTACCTCATGCTGGTCGAGTACGTCGAGTGTGTCGTTCCGTTCGCCTTCGTGGTCTACAAGTCCGTACTCCACCAACTACCGAATGTCGTCTACTACCCTGGCGGCGCTGGGAGCTGGGGCCTTGCCACGGTGGCCAACATGCTGGTGTTCTCGATGCTGGAGGTAGTGTCGCTTGTTTTGCTGAACTTGCTGTTGCAGCGCAAGTTCGCGTTTTCGCCACTGTACCAGCTCGCATTCGTGCTCGAGACCCAAATGTACCTGGTGCAGCCGATGCTATTCGTCGGACTCGTGTGTCTGCTGGATTACGAGCTCGTTCACCTAGGTGAGTTCAACAAAAGGGATGTCAACGAGCGGTGGCGTGATGACTGCTTCTTTGTGTCATTTCGGTTCATAGGCGCCGACTCCAGTCTCCGGTTTGAATGGCTTCATAGCAAGACCCAGTAAGCGGAGAGGCCACCTCGTTCGACTCCTATTTCAGCGGTAAAGGATCGGTTCACTGCATCGTCCTGCACTGTTGGACCACCCACCTCTTCAGTGTGGCCACGACCAATAGAACGTCTAACTGATGCAACATGAATCCGGAGCATCTGCCCCGTTATTTATACTGCATTTTCAGAAATGAGGAGTGACCAGGTTCGCGATGCAAGTATCGCAAGCTCCAGCTCTCAAACCCGAAGTCATCCAGACCAGCGAGATCCAATTCGCACACCATCACCGCCATCGCTATGCGATCGACTGGAACAACACTGGAACGACCTCCAAGTGGGTCGCCAGGGAAAATACTCCGTCGAGCGCCTCGAGAGTCTGGACCACTACTGCAGGACCACTTCCGCCACACGCGTGGTCCTCGTCTGCATGCTCACACCGTTGCCAGCTATGACCACTACTGTCTTTCTGGAATGTTTGCCGCTCCGGTCTCCGACTGAAGGGTGGATCGCGAACTGGGTCTTCTGGATTCGCGTGGCGGTGGCGGTTTTCATGTTGAGCTTGATCGGTTCTTCACATTTGAAGTTCATGATCCCAGACCTCCACTTCACGCTCCCCAGGAGGCTGATCGTTTTTGCCGGTGCAACAGCCGCGTGCACTGGCATTTGCTGCTTGGGGGCGCACCTCGTTGTGTTTCCTGTGCCATTCATGTGGCAGTTTGTGGCCGTCCCGACCGGGCTCTTCACACCGATGATGTTGCTGTTCGTCTTGGGTCGAGCTCCATTTGCCAGCGATTCTCCATTCCACCCGAAGTTTCAGCGGTGTATCCGCTACTGCTTCGCTCGCATTTCCGTCGTTGGCGTCTACCCAGTTGTCAGATTGCTCAACGACGTCGCCCCTATCTCTTACAGTGTCAAGGCCGTTCAGTGCATGATGCGTGCTGGTGTTGGCCAGAAGCTTTGGCGTAGGGCCTTGAAGTGGAGCAAACGGTATGGCGATTCGATGGGCGTTCGATGCCTGGGAACGACTCAGATCGTTGGGACACTTGATCGAGCAACCCAGTCGTCATAACTTCGCTGCAAGTGATTGCGCACTCGCGTTGTGCACTGCCAGCCGAAGCGGACTGATTTGTGTGTGCGCTGGCCGTGCAAGGATGCCGTGTTGTGTCGCTTCCTAGTTTTCCTCTTTCTGCTTTCCGCCTGTTTTGCCGATTCTATGCGTCCAGTGCGTCTTCGTGAGCTTCGCTCGCTGGGTCCGGCAGCGACAGCTGAGCAACCCACTTCACATTTACACCTGCACTGTTGGTAACTCACGGCTGAGCCATGATTTCTGGGAAAGGCTCAAATTTTCAATTAAAGTGCCGAAAGCAGGTTGTTTTCTGGAAAGCAACCGCAGCGCGTGGCGACTTGGCGTAGCGCTTCCCACTGTTGTGACAGGTTGCCACAAAGGGAAGTCACCGACAGCACGCGTACCTCAGTCGTGCATGCATGTTTCTGCCTCGCCGCCAATATTTTCCGCGGTAAAATCGGATGGACTCTCCGAGAGCGCGATCAAAAGGATCTCAACCAGCCGTGGGGTGCGTGTTTCCTTCGCGGGCTCCGGAGCTGTGGTGGGTGACGGTGGGTGGCTTGGGAACGGTAGTGTATACCAGAATGCTGGTTTACGGGACCACTGTGACCACGTCGCAGGCGTCCGTAAACCTGCATCCTGGTATACATTGCCGTTCCGGGCATCGGCGGTGGCTGGGTCAGCGACAAAATGCACAGCTGAATTGTTGGCTGAACACTGCGGTCTTCGCAGCGAACTGATTGACTGAAAATATCGACCTCATTCAAACAGGGCGATCTGATTGGTCCCCGGAGATTTTAGAACCTCTGCAAGGGTTCTTGTGGCGGATGGTCAGAACGAAGCAACTCGCCACCGATTCCACCGGTGCACTTTCCGACCGAGGCCCAGCCTTGCGCCGCACGTGCACGCTGCCCCCATCCTGCGGCCGGCATCCTCCGGCTCGCCTTGAAAACGAGGAGGTTTTAGCCGAAGGAGGAGAGCGTGGGGCCAGCCCACACTGTCCGGCGCGTAGCACCCCTCCGTCTGGACGCCGTGATGGCAGCGGTGTCTCAGTGAGGCTCGTTGGCGGGGCAATCCAACCCGCCCTTCATTATTGCTTTCGACAAACTGGTGGCACAGTGGCCACGGAACTCCAACGCATCGAATTCGAAGACTCGAGCGTATTTTTAAACCCGACAGCGATGCGTCTCGCCCAACTGCTCCCGACCCTGGAGGTGTCCAAAGCGGACGTCACCATGCTACAGAATCTGGCGGATACCCTCGCGGCGCACAACGTCGAGCAGTACAACACGCTATCCGTGACCAAGGACGGGCTCGCGGACCCAACGCGTTGGCGCGGAGTGCGTCGGCGAGATGGCGTGCGGATCTACAAGGAGCGCGTTGGCGTCACGGCGCAGGGTCCGGCCACGCCGCAGCTCCTGCTTCTAGGCACCGTCGAAGGCAAGCTGGACGACATCATGTACGGCGTCGTGGCCACCACGGACGAGGCCATGAAGATCAAGTCCGCCTGCACGCACGACAGCGTCCAGGAGAGCAAGGTGCTGTTCGACATCGTGTGCCCCACACTGGAGGATCCGTTCCATCATACGAGCGCCAAATGGCGACTCTACGAGTCCAAGCGCGACTACGTCTCCCTCGACACCACGGGTATCATCTACACCTCGAAACAGGAGCGCATCGGCTACAACATCTCCCACTCAGTCGCGTTCTCGGAGCTCCCGAGCTTCGAGGCCACGCATGGCATTGAACGCGGGAACATGTCCGTGTGCTCGCTGTACCGACAGAAGACGCCGACCACGGTCGAGTGCTACGTCCGGGGCTTCTTCGAGCTGCGCACTCAGAACGAGATGCTGAGCAACCTCGCCCTCCAGACGATCGTCAACGGGTGGGCGTCCTTCTCGCGCAAGAATGAGTGTGCGTTGATCAAGAAACTCGCGTGGAGAATGCGCAAGAGCCGCGGCTGGAGCTCCAGCTCTTCTCGGACGTATTCCTTTGCCGACGATCTGAGCGACTTCAAGGCTCCACCGACGAAGCCTCGCCGTTCGTGTCCGAAAGTCCTGACTGCGACGCGGTGCAGCGTGTGCCGGAGGAGCTCTCGGTTCATGGGATCTACTCGCCACACCTGCAAGTGTTGCGATCGCCCAGTGTGCTCCAAGTGCTCCGTGAAGCAGTCGGTGTGTGCGCTGGCGCCGGACCAGTGCACGGTACTGGAGCGGAAGCGCACATTCTGCATGCAGTGCATCAGTGAGGCGCAGCGCACCAGCTCGCTCGATATCGCGCGCGAGGAGCTATTAGCAGAGCATCATGAGGAGCACAAACCCTCCTGGGATATGACGGGTGGGTCGTGGTGGGATAGTTCCTCCTCCTCCCACACGTACTGCCTGACAGGAGCGGGTCAGCGCGCTAGTAGCATTTCCAGCGTGAGTAGCATTGACTTCAGGAACCTTTCCTCGCGTCGTGGCAATTTCTCCTTTTAGTTTAACTCGAAAGACAAGAACGTTCGACTTGGGCCAGTGTTGTAAATGGGGGCACTTGATCCATTGTTTTGGCCAGACTGTGATCTTCGGAAGTGCTGCTAGACGCCACACAGCCGAGCATTCGCCAAGAATGCCTCTATCGAGGCGCCACTGTGGCGAGTCCTCGCATTCGCTAAGAACTCCGGAATGCCCACGAATACACCGGAGATGAAGGCAGTTCCTGAATCCGTTCGGCGATCAAGGAGCGAGCGACCTGGCTTCTGGGCGTAGCAGTGCTGCTGTTGCTGATTCGCAGGAGAATCACCTGGCGCCGACAGTGGAGAGCTCAACGATAGGGCGTTCAAGTTAAAGATACTCCGTTGAGGAGATGCCTTCATCCACTTACAGGTGGGGGCGTTAATGCGAAGTTACACGCGTGACTTCTTGGGAGAAGCAGCGCTCCACATCCTATGATACACCACCTCCCAACGGAGGACTGGGCGCGTTAAGCTATCGAGCTATCGCGACTGATTAGGCTCCGGTTGCTGGTCTGACTCCGGCGTGACACCGCGCTCTGCACGAAGCTGGCCTGGGAAGAACGAGCCATCTCCTGGGCCTTCACCACACAAGCCTCATGATAGGCCGTGGAGCTCGCCAGTTCTTCTCGCGCCACCTCAAGCGCGTCGCTGCTGGCTGCGTCGGAAAGGCACGTGGAGCAGAAGCTGCGCTTCTTCTCGAGGACGGTGCGCTGATCCGGAGCCACAACACACACGAGGCGTTTGGAGCAGCAGCGCGTACACACCTCACGTAAACAACTCTTGCAGGACTTGCGGTGTGTGTTGAGGAAGCCGAAGCTCTTAGCGCACACTGGGCACCGACCAGGGTTCGCCGCTGGCCGCTGCTGGATGAACGACGGCCGCCTTTCGTGGAGAGACAGCGTGGTCGTTGAGCCCGAGCGCTTGCGCATGCGCCACACCAGCTTCTTCATCAGCGCGCACTCGCGTTTGCGAGCGAAGGACGCCCACTGCGTGGCGATGGCCTGTAGCGACATGGTGTTGACCATCTCGTTCTGCGTGTGGAAGTCGAAGAAGCCGCGCACGTAGCACTCGACGGTCGTGGGGGTCTTCTGCAGGTAGAGCGAGCACACCGACATGTTGCCGCGTTCAATGCCGTGCGCCTCCTTGAAGTCCGGAATCTGAGCGAAGGCCACCGAGTGCGAGATGTTGTAGCCGATGCGCTCCCGCTTGACCGTTTGGGCGATGCCTGTGGTGTCCAGCGACACGAAATCGCGCTGGTTATTGTAGAGCCGCCACTTGACGCTCACGTGGTGGAACGGGTCGTCCACCGTCGGAGTCACCAGCTCGTGCAGCACCTTGCTATCCACCACGCCATCCTGGGTGCAAGTGGACTTGATGCGGATCGCCTCGTCCGTGGTGGCCACGGAGCCGTACATGACGTCGTCCAGCGTGCCCTCCACCGTGCCGAGCAGCAGCAGAGACGGCGTGGTAGGACACCCGTTGTGCTTGGCTCGCTCCCTGTAGATGCGCACGCCATCTTTGCGACGCAGCTCCTTCCAGCGGCGCGGGTCCGCGAAGCCGTCCTTGGTCTTGAGCAGCGTGTTGTACTGCTGGATGTTGTGCACCGCCAGCGTCTCCGCCAGCTCGCGCAGCAGGTCGCTGTCCTGCTCCGACATGGTCAGCGCAGGCGGCGCCAGCTCCGTTGTCGACTTCATCGATCTGGGTTCTGTGCTGAACTGGATCCTCCTTCCCAGCAAGCAAGTGAGGTCAGTGTGTTCGGTTTCAGCCTCGTGTCTCGCTCGGAGGCCGTTTCGTTCGTTCGGCTCAAAAGCGATTGTGGCGGACCAGCCAAGCCTGGCGTCACACATAACGTCAGCGCAATCTTAGGCTGGAAGCGAAAGGCGCCGAGTCATCGGAGACACAGCTCGAGAAGCAACAGACGAGGCAGAGGGACGGGCGGGTGGCGTGTGCGCCGCGAACAGATGAGCCGGTGCGGTGTGGCAGCCTCTGCGCTGGCGGCGTGGTCGGCCACAAAGCGCATTCCCATCTCGGCCTGGGAGCGTCGGGGCTTGAAGACAAGTGCCTCGAAGCCAAGATAACTCAGCGGAGTGGGACGACGCTGGCCCGAAGCCGAGATGGTCCGCTGAACCGAACGCCGAGGGCAGAGGCATTTACAAATTGCAAGGTGAATGCTCGCCAAAATCTTTATCGACGCTTCAACACACTGAAAGTGGAGCTGTCAGGCACATGGAACAGCGGGACTAAGAAAAAACGAAGAAGAAAAGAGACGAAAGGCGGCGGTGGAACTGAAACGAAGATCAGAGACCTGGATTTAAGTTCAGAAACGGCTGCTGCCTGGAACGCAGTTTTAAAGTTTCGATTAATAATATCCATATTTATCCATCTGTTTGCAGTTGCAGAAATTCATATTTACTCCCCATGTAATCGTAGCTCGAGTGGCTTGCTCTGTTGTCCAAGGTTCAGGATCGCACAAGCGATCAAAATCTCTCAGACATATTATTATTTGTTTGATATTCAAGTCTTATCTCCCCTGAAAGCTTATCTTCTTTATAAATATATTGTTTTATCGGAATTTGAATTCGAAACTCGATTCCAGGTGAGCTTGAACTTCCCAACTGTCCTTCCATTTTTTGGCGGTCGATCTTATTTTAAAAAGCACTTGTTGCTGCACCCAACTGGCCGGGTGTAGCAGACTCCCTACAGTACCCGATCGGAACGTTTCGGTATTCACATACATGCAGAGTGCACATGTTCGGATAATGGGGACTGTTGGGCTCTCGCGCGTTGGCTCCGTCTGTGGACTTGTTATCGTGGGCACGCCTCTCACTCGCTCCGCTCGGGGCCGCTGTGCGTCCCGGTCTCGAAGTCCTCGACTGCGGCCAGGAGCTATGTAGGATTAGCTCGCGGGAGTGCTTGCCACCAGACCCACGTTTCTGAACAACCGGTTAAAACTGCAGGAGGAGAGGCTCCAGTTGGGCGCAGTATCTTTCTTTTTATAAAGGGTGCCAGACACCCATTGTCCAAACTTGAAGCACGCTTGCAAATTGACATCGCCATTGCGGACGCTCTCTCAGAACAAAACCCATCTTGCGAAGGTGGGAAATGGATTTCAGAATTCATTGCGATGGCATGCCACATGCACACGAAGTGCTTCTGAAGTACATGTATCATCGGAGATTCGAGCAAATTGACGTCAGACTGTCGTGTCAAACGCGCACGGGCCGCCAAGTTGCTTTGTCGCGTGTCAAACGATGCAAAGTCTGCTGCAGGAATACGGTCTCGGAAGTATGCGTCGCCAGCACAGTTAGAATGACACCACAATATCTGTTGGTGTTATGCATTTCACCGATTCAAAAATGTAGGTTGCACTTCGAATTGGCAAGACTAAGAATCTTATCCGTTGGGCGTTCAGAGAACTGGGGCAATCCATCCGGACTTTTCGGTGGGATGCGTCTGACTGCTCTTCGAAACGGCAGCAGATACAGCTCGGGCTGGTCGGTTCGAGCCACTGTGGCTCAGACCTGTCTGGCTTCAGAGCGGTTGCGTTATCACTTGGCCCTGCCCGCCAAACCACTGCATTTGGCGCGGTTGGTGGCAACAAATCTACACGCCACCCCGTCGTGGTCGTCTCGTGCATGTACGCTCCTGTCGTGACTCATGACTCGTGAGAAGCCCTTGTGACCCCGAAGACCGCCAGTGTCGCCGTGGCTCGAAAATTACACGCTTCGGATTGCACCAGTTCCGTTCTGGATCCGATGGCTGGTCTCATTCAACGTGTGCTTCAACTTCACGATTAGATTCGTTGTGTCTTCGCTGCGTCTGGAGAATACAGGAGGGCATCCGGATATCACGGCTCCCATTCGCGTTTCAAAAGGGTTGAAGATTCACCACGACCTTGAAGCAAACGCATTTGGATGGCTGCACCCATTTGGCTTCAGCTGGTATGGACTATTACTGTAGCATGCAACGCGTAGCGTAGCTCATGTGTCGGTCGATATGCACGCAAAGATTATTGTGATCTCGAGCTCAAGTTGCCAGTCGATATTGGACGAGCGAGGTAACTGCTGTTGGTGTTCGAACATGAAGCTCTGCCAGTTCGGACGATTTCAGTTGCACAATCATATCTGATGCCATTACTTCGGGTACTTCACTTTCCAGTTCCATCTTCATACATATTGAACGCCCCCATTCGTTCAATCCTCATGGGTTCGCGCAATTGGTCTCGCGACGGATCTCTTCGCGTGCGATTGTGACCGCATCGGCGAGTGCGACTTCCTGGATGCAGTGCGCGCAGAACGGGCGCTTCTTCTCCAGCACCGTGTGCCCATCGGGTGCCATGACGCACACGAGCTTCTTCACGCAGCAGCGAGTGCAGATCGCGTGCAAGCAGATGCAGCAGGCCTTGGCGCCGCCGAGAATCCCGAATTGCTTATTGCAGAGTCTGCAACTGCCCCGAGGGGTGACTGGTTTGTACGCTAGCTTGATGGGCGCGCAGCACGCCACCTGCGTCTTCAGTCGCCACACGATCTTCTTCATCTGCGCAAACTCGGCAACCCTCGCATAGGAGAGCCATTGGTTTGCGATGACCTGCAGAGCCACACTGTTGGCCACCGGGTCGCTTTTCGTCTCGAAGTCAAAGAAGCCGCGCGCGTAGCACTCGACCGAGTTCGGTGTCTTCTGGCGGTACAGCACGCAGACCGAGCGGTTGCCGCGGTCGATGCTGTGCCGGTCAAAAAGCGGCACTTGTCCGTCAAAGGCGATGGAGTGCGATAGACTGTAGCCCACCCGCTCCCCCGACGGCGCACGCGCGAACCCCGTGGCGTCCAGACACACGTAGTCGCGTGTGCTGTACAGCCGCCACTTGACGCTCACGTGTCGGAACGGATCGCGCTCGGTCGGGGTCACCAGACAGCGCAGCACTTTGCTCTCCTCGGTTCCGTCTTGAAGAACCCGCTCCACGATGCGCTCGTCCACGTCGGTGGCGGCCACAGCGCCGTACATGATGTCGTCTAGGTCGCCGACGACAGACCCGAGCATCATAATGGACGGGATGCTGGACGTCTCGGCCGTTGCTGGAGCGCGCTCTTCGTAGATGCGGAGGTTCTCCACCTTGCGCATCTCGTGCCACTGGCTGCTCGGCACGAGTTTCGTTTTGCCGCCTTTGCTGGAGCGACGCTGCATCTGCGCGTACTGCTCCAGGTTGTGAGCCACTAGCATGGCCTCCAGCTCCATCAGTCCCTCGCCGTCCTCCTTGGACATTTGCAGCGTTGGCAACTGGCCCGCGAACGTCGGCGCCGGCATGGTTCTGTTAGGTTTAACAGGCGAACTATTGTGAAATGAGCCCACCGATCGGGTTTCGTGCAAATCCAAAATGACTTGAGTGCAGAAAATCGCTTAGCCGTTCTTCAGCAATAGGCGATCAACGTCAGCATAGCCTTCGTTCTCATCACTGAGCCCACTCCAATCATCATGGCACTGATTCGAGAGAGCAAGTTGTGCGAATCCTGGGCGAGATTCGAAGACTATGGTCAGTGAATGTTGACGTCTGGAACGATGCCCGCTTGGATTTCTCTTTCGGCCAGCGAGAGGCCTCAGAAGTGAATGGTTCAGTTGGAACTTCCAACATGGAAAGGAAGATGGATGCTCCGTTCATCCATATCCGTGGCGGTCATTATTTGCGGTGGGTAACACGGTAACAACACGGAGAGGGTCAGCGTGGACGTGGGCAAGATTCATCTGCCATGCAGAGTATAACATTTCGTTTCGAAATTGAGGTATATTGCGCTCACGGCAGTTATCAATGTGTCACGTTGCGGTCCACCCAGCCGCCGTTAAACCCAACGAACCCCCAATGAAATGGCGCTCTAACCAGGGTACGTGCTGATGTGTTCGCGGACAGTCATCCAGGGGACGAAGAGGGCCGCGAATCATGTCGGTTCGTGTTGTTGACTGCGCTCGCGTGCCTGAAGTATAACGGGGTACGTTTGTGTACCCTTACACAAGGTAATCGGGTACGGTATTGTACCCTTTTACAGTCGCGGTAAACCAGTATTGGTCTAGTGACACAAAGAGTGCCCTTGGCACTCTTTCGGGACAATCTGGTCCCTCGTTTCTATGGTACAAAGTGCCTAAAGTGGCTGGGAGCCACTCATTTGAGCGACCAGTGTAAACTACGCCTGGGAGGATAGTTTACTGTATTTGTATGGATTTACATTTAGCACATTAGTTTAGAAGGTATTTTACTTGCAGGGTAAAATACTGTCGCAACCTAAGGAATCAATTCAGTCTTCATTTTAGCTTTAAACACCCCAAGCTTAGTTCCCTTAGGCCAGGAACAGGACCGAACCAAGTTCGGTCATAGCGATAGAATATCGCCAAGTACTTCCTCTGTGCATTGTGCCCTGTGACGGCCCCGTCACAATTGATGTGCAGTACCCAGGTTGAGAGAGCCAAACTCGCGCCCGTGTGGAATCAGCTGTTCCCACGGTGACGTAACTGTGCTGATTCCATGCCGTTTGGATGGGTGACGGCAGTGTGGGGCTACTTTACGTTACTGACCTCCTCTTTATATATGAAATATATGCCAGACGAGCTGTCGGATTACGAAAGGAGGAAAGCCCCGACCTATGCGGAGCGATCGAAGCGGTTGAAGTACCAAATTAACCGAACGAAACCTGAGGAGAAGGCCACGCGATACGACCTTCTCAGTATACGGCCAAGGGATTGTCCAAGTCAACCTCCACCTTCCCGAGGATCTGACAAATTGTGGTCGGATTTGTCCCAAATATGAGGCAGAGGGTGCCATGCCTCATGCTTCCGACATAGAATACAAGGATGAGACCAAAAACCTGGTGTTGATGTCATAATTTGTGCGGTCGACCGCCGCCAGGAGATGGTGTCCTTATCTCGTAATGGCTAACAAATCGATCGAGCAAGAAAGATAATGCTTGTCAACAAAATACATCACACCCACACTCACACGTTAGCTTAATCGCTAGACCTCGCCATCGATTTGTTTCTCAACTGGATAGGCTTGTTGTGTTCCGGGAGTTTTGTCCAAGCCGGTAAGGTAGACTGTCATCCACCTCGAGTGCTCTGGAGCAGGCAGGCAGGCACAAGTAAGGTAGTGTCCGGTCTTGAGCTCGAGACAAAGCTCCTCTCGGATCATAGACGCTTGAACCCGCTGTGCTAGGTCACGCACTCGAGCTGCTTGGCGTCACCGGCATAACAGCATGGCCACCATCACAAACAATTATCATCAATCGTGTCTGGAAGCGGGCAGATCTCAAATGTATCCAGGCCACGTCGAATCCATGGCGCACGTCGTTTTCTGATTTCCCGCCCAAATATTGTCCATACGAAATTGATTACTTTACATTTCCGCATACTGTTTCTTAGTTTCCCTAGTTAAACAGGTCACTTTACTCAGACCGTAGCAAGAGGTTTCCGAAGGCTGTGGTTCGGCTTCGGCGGACCCCCTGCTTAAATTCAGGAATGTTTGTCACATACTCGCTGCATATAATTTTGAAAAAAGAGGTTTCCAAAGGCACCCATTCGCCACTTCCTGTCGTCCTGAGCGCTTCTCTGGGTTTCTTCAACTCTTTACGTAGTTTTGCTTATGTACTGATGTAAGTGCATTGTGGAGCAATGACCACTCCGTGCAACGATGAAATGCTGCATAGATAAATGTTGATAGCTAACGTCACAGAAGCCATCCTGAATGTGATGCATGTGATGCTTGTTGTGAAACGGGTCACACGGAGATCTGTTACTCGTCGATAAAATGCAGGGGCCAAGAGGGAAAGGGCTTGAGCTAAAGGGTTAAATTACACTCTGAACGCATATTGAGTAAAAGAGGTTTGCTGGACAGGTCGCGTGGCACCACACGATGACGTGGCTCCGTCTTATTAATCCAAACCCTACCTAAATCCTAATGTGATCCAAAGAAAGGGGTCGATATGGACGGTGGCCCTTTCAACCAATGAGGGGCCACCCTGTGAATATCAGTCAAATGCGTGCAGCGGATGGGCCCGCTACAGTCAAGCCCCCGAATGGGTGGTCGACAGTTAGGTTCGCCTTAGGTTCGATCTGGCCGGATCGAACGTAATTTCAATCAGAGTCAACTTTGCTTCAGACGTCCAAGGTCTTCGTCCTCTCCGCGAAGACTGCGCTCCCTCAACCTGCTACGAGATAGCCCACGTCAGGGTGGCAATGGCTCTGTGACAGTCAACGGGTTCCTCTTGGAGATGATGCACGACACGAAGAAAGCAAAACTATGGTTTGAATGGAGGGCCCCACGGCAACGACATGCATGGGATAGCATCGCTCGACTCACGACGACGTCAGGAACTTCTGTGCCAGCCGAGGTAAGTTTAGCGACGGATAAGTACAGTCGACGCTGGGATTCGTCGCTCCAATCAGCCGATGAAAGTGATGCCAAGCGCACTCCTCATCCGCGGCTACGAGAGCTGCTTCCATACTGATGGCTGGGGTTTCCATATATCAGGTCAATTGCACGCCTCCTGGTGGGAAGCAGAGAAAGATGGGATCCAGAAGCAGGTCCGCTAACACCACCTCGGAACAGCTCAACGACAATCTTAAACTCGCAGGTGATGGTGTGCTCACGCTAGTTGACGAGATAGGGATGATGGACGAGGAAGGAGTGGCAACCGCAGCCGATCCAGCGTCACTTTTGGTTGCTAGGCTAGGCGGCGAAAACAAGTCCGGGACGGCTGCCTTCACGATTCACGGTGTACTCCCGAGCTCCACGTTTTCGAGAGCGAGATCGAGGAGTGGAAACAGCTGACCGATAGTGCTCGAATGGGTCGCAACCCTGCCGACCACATTCACGAGAGCTTTGCTGCAACGGCTGAGCGTTGCTGTAGCTGCACCCGGCGGACCCGTTCATTCTGGCTTTAACACGCGAGGCCTTCGATGAGGAAGATGCGTTACTCACGTTCGTCATCTACCTGTTGAGTTCAGTCCACACGTTCTTGGCTCACGAGGCAGCAACAAGGCTGCGATCAGCCCGAGCCCGATCAACTGCGAGTTGATGGCGGTCCGACCAAGCCTCGATCGTGCGCCTCGCCTCGGCAATCTGATGTCCCGTCGCACCTGGAGAGTGCGCTTGGTCGTCGTCGAGGCGGTTGTGGAGAAGCGAATGAAGGATTTGGCGCTGGTTGACGAGTGACCAACCGAAAAGCTTAGCGATCAGCATTTTTCCGCGACCGAAAAGGAAAGAGGAAAAGGGGTCAATGGAAGGCAGGCCCGTTCAAAACTGAATACATGCCACAGTTGTTTTTACATTTCAAAGCACGATTCGCGCTTACAATCCTCTGCATCGTAAGCTGTTGAGACTCGTACCGAGCCCCACAACTCGCCAACCCATACTCGACTCATCTCTCTTTGTGCAGAGACTGAACGAGTAATCCGCCATGACGGGAGAACAAAAGTGGAGTACATGCGACATATGCATTAAAGAGTTGACATACTTTCTACTTCAATTCAGTACCTCCATAAACTCTGTACAAAATAATGCTAAATATTGAGTTAACATATATATCATCTCCTCGCATGCTCAAACTATATTTATATTTAATGCCATTCGAGACTGTCACATTGCCACGCTCCCTCGACCAGAATATTGTGTGGTGTGAGGGCTACAGCAAAGCGAGAGGGAAGATAAAATGGGGAAGGAACACAACGAATATGTTTTGGAACAGAGCATATCCGAGGTTTGTGTGTGTCTGAGACGCAAACAACCACCAATTCTAAACGTCATATGCATATAGAGTGTTTATCGGCTACTGACTCTAAACATCTGCTGTGTCAGAGTGCTTACATTTTACCAAGTGGGTGAGGACACCCGCATTTACACTCCTTTCCTGGGTCTCATCGACATTCGTTTACATTGGTTTACTACAATGCCTTCTGCTAGGATCACGTTCACGTCAGAGGTCGAGTCCTGCGGAGATTCATCGCACATGGAACGACTGCATCTACAATACTGAAATTCGTATAGCTAGGAGAGCTAGATGTAGCAGTCGGGAAACAGCGGACCAAGACTATCGTGCCTCATAGCAAAAACAATCCCACTTTCCAATTTACCTCAAGCCTCGCAGCACCTACCTCCAAGACCCCCACATCGTCCAAGCCTCGCCAAGTCGGTCTCCAACTCGACCTCGGCCTAACTACAAGCTCATTACCCTAGTTGTTTTGAGATTCAAGCTTCCTCTATCCACTCCAATATTGCAAGTGTCCACTACCCTCTGCCGAGGGTGCATCAACTAGTTCATGCAGTTATTGCAGTGGTCAAGGCCTGGGATTGAGCCGTATCCCACTCCGTGTTTTGTAAGTTATCCCGAAGTGACCTCGCAATTTCCACGTGAAGAATATTCCGTACAGTAGCGACGTTGATACCAACTCCAAGTGCACTCGTTGCAATCATCACTGTGCACGCGCCCCGTCTCCACCCGCAATTCCTTTATATGTCGTTCAGGCTTCATCCCTGCATGGTTACTTCAACCACGCGCTTCTTTTTGGCAGCCCCGAGTCCCTATTTCAAGCTGTTCTACGAGCCCCGGATTGGGCACGTGCAGCTGTGTCCAGGCCGTGAGTGCTTTCGACAGGGTGGGGTGGTCCAGGCCCAGGCGGTGAGATGGACGAGCCCGATGATACGGTTGTGTAAATCGTGTCAGCGGGATGGGGGCTGATTCCATGGAAGAATCGGGGTTTTCGGGTGGTGTCGACACTGGCGGAAAGTGAGGAATGACCAGAAATGACAAGACGAAAGCAAAATAATATCGATCCACTTCACTGCGCGTTCAGTAGTGAGCAACGCATCGATATTTTGCAAAATCACCACTCCATAAAACTTGTCGATGCGTATCATCAATTGAAAATAGTGAATCGAGATCAGGATGTATTAAAAGAAAATTAAGTCGGTACTCTCACTACCATGAAATGCAAGGAGCTCAAAGTTCGTCGCCGCTGTCAGTGAAGTCGCCGTGGAGAACGCCACTCGAAGCACTGAACAAGCTGTCGATGCTATTGCGCATTGGGTCGGTTGGTGGTGGCGAGGGGATCTCATCGATCTCTTGAATGGTCTTGGTCTCTTCTTCTGGACCTCAAGTCATACAGAAAAACGGAAATCTTGGTTCAACAAACGATGTTAGGGATATGTGCTGCTCGTGTTTGAAGTAGGATACTGCCATACTAACTCATTTATGCTTCCTGAGAGGGTTCTTGATACGAGCTTCGTCTCAATGGAAAAAAAAACACCTATAGGAGTTTGGGAGTTGCGATGGGCGTGACAGTAGACTGGACCGAATTCACCTTAATCTCCAACACAGCACGAGCTGCATGGAGTCTTTCCGAATGTGTTGTTGCTACCGTCCTTCAGACTTGATGGGTATATTTGCTGGCAAGAGGGTTGAGTGGTGTTGGTGGGGTATCGTCAGTCATCGTGGTGAGTTCGTGAGTTGGAGAATTGAAGAATGAGGAACGCTTCGTCATATTCATTACAAAGTCCTGTGAAGAGCTAAAATACAAATTCATTGGGATGCATGCTGAAAGGGCTTAAACAATGAATTCATGGGGGTGCTGAAGAGATAACGATGTGGATGTGAAACCAATATAAGCTAGACTTTATCGATGTAAAATACACTAAAGATGTATAATGCGCAAATAAAATATATTTTTCTGATGTAACATATGTAAATTACACTTGATCGTTGATAGATATATCGAAACCTCAGCTAAACCCATCCAATCCAGAAGAAAATCGGCAACATTATCTGCATATGCTACTATATTTATCTTGAGTTGACTGTGGTATATTTCACGAGGGACAGGCATTTGGCCTACTTGAAAAAAAGACAGTACGATCGCTGGCTTGGGCAGCATGCATATGCGTATTTGCGGGCTGTTTTTCTCTTGAGTTCTGCATTATGCTGTACCATTATAGAGATATTTCGTTTGTCCATCAGAATATCAATCCATAGAGTTTTTTTTTCTCTAGATTTAGAGCCATGGTCAAGCACAAAAACCAAGTCAAGATAATTGCGGAGGTACTGTCCGTGTGCTGTACGCAATCAAACTCGGGCGTGACTTGAAGTACTCCTAATTATAGTGAAAATACATACATACGGGTAGCCGACAAAATGCCCACGTTTTGTCCTCTCTGGGTGCCAGCAATCACATAAAGCAATGACACGAGGTGGTTCGGTATTTTGGCTTGTGATGGCCGCTTCCCAGATTCCCTCCCGCCGAGTCACAGAGGATTGCTGCGGGGAAAGATCGAGTACCTAACGGAAAGGGCCGAATCTTGGCCCGGCTATACACATCAAGGCGGTCTGGAGTTCAAGCATCTGGGGTCCAGAAATCTGGAACGAGACACCAAGTCTGGAGCGGAAGTCTGGAGCCAAACCTGAAACTGGAACCCACTTCTGAGTCGACACCGACCCAGACCCCAGACTCCGACACAGACTTCCGTCCGAGAAGGTCCAACCCAGACTAAGCCGAAGACGAGCCGGTTCTTCCCCGAACATCAAGGATGAGTGAACCCAGGTACGAAGTGCCCTGTGATTCCACCGATGGAAAGTAAGGATTCTCGAGGAAAGTGATCAAGATTCGAAAGACACAGCGATAGCATAAATTCTAAACAGATTTCGTTTTACCTTTAAGCGCGCAAGTGCAAGAAGCGGCAGGGTGAACAAGTGCTCCAAGAAAAAAAGTAAACCCCCTTTAGTGACGGATCTGGGAAGCCTCCAGGCGTGAATTCACTATTTGTGACGGGGCCGTCACAGAGCACAATGCACAGAGGAAGTGCTTAGCGATATTCTATCGCTATGACCGAACTTGGTTCGGTCCTGTTCTTGGCCTAAGGGAACTAAGCTGAGGGTTTTAAGCTAAAATAAAGACTGAATTGATTCCTTAGTTTTCGGCAGTATTTTACCCTGCAAGTAAAATACCTTCTAAACTAATCCTTGCTAATGTAAATCCATACAAATTCAGTAAACTATCCTCCCAGGCGTAGTTTACACTGGTCGCTCAAATGAGTGGCTCCCAGCCACTTTAGGCACTTTGTACCATAGAAACGAGGGACCAGATTGTCCCGAAAGAGTGCCAAGGTCACTCTTTGTGTCACTAGACCAATACCGGTTTTACCGTGACCGTGAAAGGGTTCAATACCGTACCCAATTACCTTGTGTAAGGGTACTTGACCGTACCCCGTTACACTATTTCATATTTCCCCATTGCATTGGAGTGTTTCTGTGTGTTATACTCTTGTGCATTTCATATCTGCGGAGAGGCAAGGACCCCCTCTCTGAATTGCGAATTGTTTCGTCTCTTCATTGGGACGTGGTGCGCGTGTGGTTTTCCAGAATTCCCGAGTGTTTTGGATCCGAACTGTGATTGACTCGATTACCGGCTTTGATCAGAGCCGAGAGGAGTGCAAGAAGTGATTGTGTGTTGGCCAGTTGTCTCGGCCAAAACGAAAGAAGAGAGACAAGAAGTGTGTGTGTGTGTATAACTCTGTATATTAAATTGGAGTGAAGGAGTGGTGAGTCCCTGAGAAAGGTTTGCGAAAGGGAGAGTTAGTGGCGAGGTCCAAGCATTGCACGGGCTCGTTAAATTGTTTCGATCAATAGAACCGACCCAAAGGGATTCACATTTGTGAGCGCCGACCGACAGCGTGCTGTATATATTCATTTATATTAAGCTCGCTGTGCAGGTGTGGTCTGGGTCCCATCGGTTGCCCAGGTCCACGTCTGCCTGTCCAAGAAAAGTTTGAGCCTCTAATACCAGGAAGTGTGCGAACTTGGCATCCGCCTCGTCACAGTATGACATGCTTCTAATCTTATAATATACTAAACGTCGAGCGCCGCCCGCTTGGCGGCCGGGAATTTCATGTCAGGATGGATCCCGTTGCGCTTCGCCTTGCGGCTCGCTTCACTACACTTCTAATCCTGCCTCGCTGCGCTCCGCAGGGGCCAAAACCATTGACATAAAGACGTCCCACAGTGTTCTCCGACGACAGGAGTGTCACTCTTCCCACTGCCAACATGTGTTAAATTGAATGTGTAACTTCCTCGACTGTGATATGAAATTATTGTGAAGTATTTGAATCGTAAAAAAAATGTATAGAAATGGTGTTAGTTCACCTGCAGATCGGCTGCAGACTACATCTAACGAATTAATCGAAGATCTGACGGTAGACGATATTGTTGGTGTACGCCCCATCGTCTTCCTCCAACTCGGGATACTCGATCAACGCCTTGAACCGCGATCTTGAAGTCACCCGTGACAGCGCCACATACAACTGCCCATGTGAAAAGCATGGCGTCGCCAGGTACAGTCCCAGGTTCAGCACCGTTTGTCCTTGAGCTTTGTTGATCGTCATGGCGAATGCTGGCTGCACCGGGAATTGCTTGCGCCGCAGTCGGAAAGGGAAGTCGCGCTCATTGTCCCCGC
>MBAC02008073.1:0-27049 GCA_001712635.2 Nothophytophthora sp. Chile5
AGGAGCCCACGGACCAGAGCGCGCTGGACGCGACGCTGCAGACGTTGGAGGCGACGCTGGGCCGCAACGTGTGCCTTGCGGCCTCGCTGGCGCTCTGTCAGGCCGGCGCCAAGTACGCCGAGCTGCCGCTGCGAGATTACGTGGCGCAACTGCAGCAGCTTCCGCCTGAGCGGCAGTGCGTCCCCATGCCGCTCTTCAGCGTCTTGAACGGCGGGCGGTACGCGTCCAACAAGCTGTTCGCGCAGGAAGTGCTGCTGACCCCGACCAGCGCCGCCAGCTTCGCGGACGCTTTGCAGATCGCCGTCGAGTTCAGCGCGTCACTGCGCAGTCAACTCGACGCGCGCGGCGTGGGTTTCACGAACCGCGGGCTCTTCGGCGGCTTCGCGCCGCAGTTGCAGTCGCTGGCCGAGACCTTCCAGGTGCTTCGTGCAGCTATGGACGACACGCGTGGTCGGCTTGAAGACGCGGAGAGCGACGCGCTGTCGTCCTCCGCCAGCGCATCGCCGCTGCGCGTGGACTTTGGCGTGGACTTCGCTGCCTCCGAGTTCGTCGTGCGGTCAGAGGAACACGAAAGTGACGACAACGACAGCCACTGCACGTACAACACGGATCGGTGGACGCCCGGGTCCACGGGGGTGCTCAAGAGCAGCGACGAGCTGCTGGACATCCTGTGCAGCAGTGTGAAGGAGCTGGAGCTGACCACCGTCGTGGACCCCTTCGACGCACGCGACGTCACGAGCTTCGCGGCGCTGCTGAGCGCCGAACACGACCACGACGGCGGCGTCTCGGCCTCCGGAGACGTGGGCGACGCTGACGGAATGCCACAAGACGAGGCGTCGACGGCCGTCGCGGCCAAGGAAGGCGCGGGCCTCGGCGGGGACCCCAACTGCCGCGTGCAGATCGTGGGCCGCGCCGTCGTGGAGCGGCTGGGCTTGGCGGCGCTGCTCGAGGAGCGCGCATGCAACACGGTGCTGCTGCTCGCGCACCAGTTCCCGACCGTCTCGAAGCTGCTGCAGGCCATCGCGGACGCGCAGCATCTCGGCCTCGCGGTTATCTTGGGCGCGTCGGCCGGCCAGCACGGAGCCGAGGACGCCGCGTTGCTGGCCGCGCTCGCCATGGGCGCCGGCGTGGGCCAAGTCAAGTTCGGCGGCGTGCTGAGCGCCGAGTGCCTCGATCGCTACCGCCATCTGCTGCTCGCGAGCGAAGAGCCCGGCGCGCCGACCTTCGTGGGCGCTCGGGCCTTCCGTCGCTGACCTCGAGAGCTTGTGAAGTCGCGCTAGAAGAGAGGGATGAGTTCGGGGTCTTTGCTGTATTTCGGGGTAAGGCAGAATAAATGTATGCATGGGGGGAGGGGGCTTACGTGGTTGGATGCTTGCTTGCTTGTTAAGCGTCGTCGTCGGCCATGGACTCCTCCAGGTCGAAGGACTCGTCCAGGTAGTCGTCGTTGACGTCGTCGTCGTGTGCTCTTGTGGTGGTGGTGGTGGTCGTGGTTGTGGTCACGCGGACTGTCCTGCTGGTGATCCGAGTGGGGCTGGTGCTGTCCGAGAGCTCGCGTGAACTGGCGACGTCGTCGTCGTCCACGGCGTCTGTGCCATGCGACTGGATCGAAGCCTCGCCGAAGTCGTCGTCGTCGTCGTCGGCTAATGGGACGGCGGCTCGGTCGAACTGTTTCATGCTGGAAGAGCTTTGCTCCAGTAGCAAACGCTCGACTTCGTCCATGTCGTCGTCTTCTTCGAGGACCAACCGGCGGTTGCCCATGCCCAAGCGGCTCATGCTGGCTGTCCACGAGGACGGAGCGTTGCCCGCCATCGTCTCTTCCTCTTCCGAGCTCTCGGCGTCCTCCGCTTCCATGCGAATCGGCACTGGCGCCTCGGCGTCCACGCTGGTGCTAGCTTCATCGCCAGGGTCGGAGAACAGGTCGCTATCGAACGAATTCTCGACTTCCTCGTCGTGGTGCTCGTATGGCTTCTCAGATACCGCCAGGCGCGGAGCTGACGCACCGCCATCCAAGCTCGCGTCAGCTTCGTCCTCGCGATCTGACAGCGTCGAGTACTCCAGCCACCTCTCTTCCAGCGTGTCCTGCTTGGGCTCTTCAGGTCCGTCGTCTACTTCGGCACTGGCTGAGTAGGCCTGAACCGCTACTGACTCGACATCCAAGCTCGCACTGGCTTCGTCCTCGCGATCTGACAGCGTCGAGTACTCCATCAAGTTTTGGTTGCGCTCTTCGGATCCATCATCTTCCTCGGCATCGCCTGAGTAGGCTTGGACCGCTACTGGCTCGACATCCAAGCTCGCGCTGGCTTCGTCGTCACGCTCCGACAACATCGAGTCATCAAACGAGCTCTCCGCCAGCGCGTCTTGCACTTGAGAGATCGCGTCTTCTTCCCCGTCGCTACTCGTTGTTGCCTGATGCAGCGCTACGAGTTCGAGATCCATGCTAGCATTTGTTTCCTCGTCGCTATGTTCCGACAGCATGGCGTCATCGAACGAGCTGTCTGCACGCGCGTCGTGCCCAATCGGCGTGTGTTCTTGAGCGCTGCCCTCACTTTCCTCCGCGTCCTCTGCTTCCATCTCGTGCGACACAGACGCGGGAGCATCCAGCCTTGCGCTTGCTTCCTTGTCGTCGTGCTCCGACACCACAGCGTCATCACTCAAGCTCTCCTCCGCCAGCGCCTCCTGTTCAACAAACACCGAGTGCTTCACTTCCACGTCGCTCACTTCTTCATCATCACATTCACTATCCACAAGCGGGTTCCTCAGCTCACCAGAGTGCTCTAAGCTTTGCTCCAGCATCAACCGCTCCACTTCCTCCGTCTCCTCGTCTTCGCCACCGCTCGAGTCCTGTGCGCTCCACTTCGCTCGCTCCTCGACCATCTCAAGCTTGGCGTCGCCCTCCGCGAAGTCCAAATGCTCGCTCGAGATGCTCTCGTCTCCCTCGCTCGCCTCTTCAGATGTCGCGAAAGAGGCAGCGGCCAGTTGCTCCTTATAGCTTGTTTCCTGCTCAGCACGATACATACGTTCAGCGACCTCCAATTCATCACAAGCACCGGATTCATCACGGCTCACGTCGCCGTTCAAATCCCCATCACGCTCCTCCTCCTCCTTCTCTTCATCATCAAAGCTCGCACCTTCCACGTGGCTCGACGCACTCGCCTCCACGGGCTTGTCATGTTCCTCGCCATCATGCTCCACGTCCGGCTGCTCCGCGTCGCGAGACAATAGTTGGCGCTCCACTTCGTCCATGCTATCCTCCTCGTCATGCGCCACATCCGACGTCTCGCTAAAGTAATCCTCCTTCGCTCTTTCCAGCGCGAGAGCAATGGCAACGCCATCCACAGACGAATTCTGGGAAGAAGGAGGCTGCATCACCGCGGAATCATCAGCTTCCTCCTTCTCTTCCAGTTCCGAACGGTTTGCCACGTCCAACGAGCCACTGCTGGCCCCCAAGTCTTCCTTCACGACCGCCTTCACAACTCCATCTGCGAAAACCGACGTCTTGCCGTCATTGGGCAGATCCAGCACGGCTTCCCGCAGTCGAGCTTCCACCTTCCGCAGCTTTTCCACGAGTTCAGGGGCGAGAGCAGCGTATTGCTGCATCCATCGGAAGTCGGTGACCAGGCTGCCATCACTGCCTGTCGAGCCGTGAGCCACCAGCAGCGCGTTCAGGAACTCCGCATTCATCAGAACATCCTGCTCCACCGACTGCACCTTGGCCATCTCACGCGCATTCTCTGCCCGGACGCGCGCCACCTTCTCTTCCTCATCGAACACGCTGGCACGAAGCTCTGTCCATTCCAAGATGCCGCAGCAGGCCGTCAGTTTCTGGTACAGCGACTGCACCTCGCTGGTCAACGACATAATCTCCTGGCGGTTTGCGGCGAAATTCGTTTCCATCTGGAGCGCGTTGCTCTCGTCGGGTTCCAGTGCCGCCGTGCGCTCCTCGAGATCCTTCAGCTGCTGGTGCATCTCTTCCAGATCGTGGGACTTGGCGTTCTCCACCGCCCGCATCTTGCCGCGAATCGCCGTCACGGCCGCCGCCAGCGTCTTGTTCTCGTCCCGGAGCTCGCCCACTTCGCGCTCCTTGGCATCCGTTCGCCGCTGGTATGATACCTCGCGTTTCTTGCGGTCCCGCTCGTCCTCCTCCACCTGCCGCTGTAGTTGCCGCTTCTCCTCGCGCAAAGTCGTCATTTCGTCGCTGAACTCGTCCGAGCCCTTGGACAAGACCGCCGACTTGTGGTACTGCTCCTTGAGCTCCTCGCGCAGCTGTTCCACTACCGCCTCGAGCTCGCGGATCTGCGTCTCGTGCTCCTTCACCTGGTTCCCCAGCTCCTGCGCCGTGGCGCTGTCGGCAGTCGCCTGCTTCACCATCAGCTCGTACTCGGCCTGCAGCCGCTCCAGCTCCTGCGCGGTACGGCGGTGCGTCGCATACATCGCGTCCAGGTGGCGCGTAATGGCCGAGTCGTCGGTCGCATCACTGATCACCGACCCTTCGTCTTCATCGTTCGCGGACGTGTTCGCCGCGTGCACCAGCTCCTCCAGAATGCGCTGGAGCCGCGACTGCAGCTGCTGTTCACGGTGTTGCGACGTCTTCAAGGTGCTCGTCAGCTCGACCAGCTGCTCAGTCAATTCGGACCGAGTAGCCGCCAGCTTCTTGTCCGCCTCGTCCTTGTGCGTCTTGACAGTAGCGTTCAGCTTGTCGACGTTGGCTTCCAGATCCTGCTCGCGCGCTCGAGAGCTCTCGCGCTCCTGGTTGAGCTTGAGCGTGAGCGTGTCGATCTGCGCCACGTAGCGGCTCTCCATCTCCTCCTGCGCCATGGCCAGCTCCACCAGCTTCTGGCGATTGGTCTCATCAGTGTGCTTGGCCTGAGTCAGCATCGTCTGCTTCTCTTCCAACGACCTCGAGACGTCGCTCAGTTCGGCACGGAGCTTGTCGCCTTCAGCCTTCATCTGCTTCTTGAGCGCCACGAGCTGCTCCTCCTTCTCGGCCGACGCGCCGCCAAGGTTTGCTTCCATCTGGGACACGTCTCCTTCGAGGCGCGTCTTGGTCTCCTCCAGCGTCAGAATCTCAGCCGTGCAGGCGTCAATCTGGCTTCGAGCCTCCTTGATCTCCAGCGTAAGCGCCGAGACCTCCCGCTGCTGCCGCGCCTCCTGCTGCTCCAGCTCCTTCTCCAGAACCGCAATGGCCGCTTTGCTAGCCTCCAGCGCTGTCTGCGCACCCTCGAGCTCGGCAATCCGCGCCTCCATCGTCGCCTTCATCTCCGAGAACTCAGTCGCGTGCTCCAGCCGCAGGTTGGTTTCCGTCTTGAGTGTCACGCGCTCGTGTTCAATCTGCGCGCGCTGCATCTGCTCCAACAGATCGTTCTTCTCGTCCTTGAGCGTGGACAGCTCGTCCTCAAGCGCCTCCAGGTTGCTCTTCTCCACCAGTGTATCGCGCAGCAGTCGCATGGCCTGCTCCTTGTCCGAGATTTGCTGCTTGAGCTCGCCAATCTTGTCATCGTAGTCGCTCGAGAGCTTGGCCACCGTCTCCTCCATCGTCACTTTCTGGCTCTCCTTCGCCGCGTGGAACTCCTCCGTCATATCCTGGAGCTCCTGCTTCAGCTCGTCCTTCTCCAATTGACTGGTCAGCAACAGCTTCTCCAGATCATTGCGCTCCTCTGTACTCGCAGCAGTCAGCGCCGCCTGCTTCTTCATCTCGTCGCCGTTCTGCAGCGCCTGCGCCACACGCTCCATTTCCTTGAGCTTGAGTTGTGCGATGAACAACTCGTGTTCCTTCGTGGCCTTCACGCGGCGGACCGTCTTGGCCTCGCGCTTGGATAGGTCCAGCATTTTGGCCGACGCAGTCTCGATACGCTTGAGCGTCTTGGTCAACAGCCCGACCTGCGTCTGCTTGGCCTGCAGCTCGGACGAGAGCTGGCGGATCTTCTTCTCCTTCTCGGTTTCCAGGCTACGGATCTGCTCGCGCACAGCCGCCGCCTCCTTTTTGGCCTTGCGCGCCACCTCGGTCTTGTCCTCGTTCTCGGCCTTCTCGCGCGCCAGCAGCGTCTCCAGCAGCGCGTTCTTGCCCTGCGCGACGCCCATAAGCTTGCTCTCCTCCTGCAGCTGGCGCATGAGCTCCAGCCGCTGCGTCTCCTTCTGCTTCTCCGCCTCGGTCACGCTCGCGCGCAGCGCCTTGAGCTTGTCCTGTCCCTGCTGCTCCTCATGGGCGAAGCGGCGCTCCACCTCCACCTTGCTGGCGGACAGCGTCTCCAGCTCGGCCACCGCGCGCGCCAGTCGCTGGCGCAGCTTGTCGCTTTCCTGCTCCTTGACGGAGCTGTTGCGGCGCTGCGCGCGCTGCGCCTCCGCCTCCACCTTCGATAGCGTCTCCTGCAGCACCTTGGCGGCGTCCTCAGCCGCACGCTGCTTCTTGGCCAGCAGCGCGAGTTGCTCGTCCACACGGGCGGTCGTGGCCTGCGCGGCGGCCGCCAGCTGCTCCACGCGTTCCTCCAGCGGTCGTGCCTTGGCTAGTTGCGGGCGCGCGGCCGCCAACTCCTCCTGCAGCGCGTTGGTGGCGTGCTTGCCGTCCAGCAGCTTCTTGTCCTGGCGCTCCAGCGCGCTCGTGAGCTGCGCCACGTCCTGCATCAATCGCGACTGCGCGTCTTGCAGCGGTAGTAGCTCACTGCGGCGCGGTGCCGCGGCCTGCACGCGTTGCAACTCGTCGGTGAACTCGCTGCGGAGCGCGGCCAACGCGTCCTGACGCTGCGACAGCGCCTGCTTCTCCAGTCGTGCCACCTTCGCCTCCATCTGCTCGGCGGTGCGAGCCGCGTTCGCCGCCAAACGGTCCTCCAGCTCACGGAACTCGCGCGTGAGCCGGATGCTCAGCAAGTTCTCCACGGCCTTGAGATCCACCAGCGAGCCCATCTGGCGCTGCAGCAGCCCCAGTCGGCCCACTGTTTTCGCCATCAACGCCTCCTGATGCGCGCGGCTGGCCACGAGCGCCTCCACGTTGTCAGACAACGCCGAAAGCTTCTGCGGGGTCGACGCCACCGTCTTGAGACGGGCACCCACATCAGACAGCTCCTGGGCCACCGCCACCTTGTGGCCCAGCAGCTCGGCGCTGTGTTGCTCCAGTCGCGCGATGGCCGCCGTGTTGGCCTGAACAGTGGCGCGGACTTGCGGGTCCACACTGGCGCCAGCGTTCGCAGGAGCAGCAGAATTCACAGTGCCTCCTACCAGCAACGCGTCGCGCAGTTCCGAGACCTGAGAACTCAAAGACGCGGTCTGCGAGCTTAAGCCGGCGAAGTCCGTCCGCAAATCTGTCACCTTCTTGTCCACGGTGCCATGGCGGGCCGCGAACTGCGTCTCGAGGCTTTTCTTGAGGTCCTCCACGACGTGGGAAGGGACATCGCTCGGGATGTCCGCTTCAGCCACGCGGATCCGAGGGGGTCCCAAGCTGGCTCCGAGCGGCCGCGCGTGCGGCACGCGGCCACTGGCCCCAAGCTGCCGGCTCAGCCGCGACGACATGCTGCCGGTCATGGAACGCGTCTCTTCCACATCGTAGTGCGGCCGTCCCAGATCCGCCATGGACAGACCGGCCGCGGCAACCACGGGTGCGCCACCCGCCGCCGCACGGTGCTGCTGCAGCATGGCAGCGGTCAGGCCGCCGCCACCAGCAATCCCGACGTGAGGGCGACTGGACGTGCTGGCCACACTGCCGTGGTTCGAGTCCAGACGCGCGCGGCCCACACCCGGGTTACTGGACATGGAGCTGGTGTCGTCGTCCCCGCGGACGAAGGCACGCGGCCGCGCCGACGTACGCGAAGAAACCGAGCCCGTGTCATCGTCTCCGCGGACAAAGGCGCGAGGTCGCGCAGACGTGCGGGAAGAAACCGACCCCGTGTCGTCGTCGCCTCGAACGAAGGCACGCGGACGAGCGGACGTGTGCGAGGAAACCGAGCCGGTCCCATCGTCTCCAACGTACACGCGCGGTCGCGCGGACGTGTGCGAGCCCTGGGATCCAGTGTCGTCGTCCCCGCGGACGTACGCACGAGGTCGCGCCGACGTATGCGACCCCATGGACCCGGTGTCGTCGTCTCCGCGAACGTACGCACGAGGCCGCGCAGACCCATGCGACCCCATGGAGCTGGTGTCGTCGTCCCCACGCACAAACGCGCGGGGTCGCGCCGACGACCGCGAGGACACCGAACCAGTGTCGTCATTCGCGCCCACGTACGCGCGGGGCCGCGCGGATCCGTGCGAAGACACGGAGGCCGAGGCCGAGTTCGCGCGCGCCAGACTGGGCGGCCCCGCGGTCACGGACACGTCGGGCGCGCGCACCTGCGGCTTGTCGCCGATCTTGCGCAGCAGCTTGAGGTTGTTGTTGGTCTTCTCGATGATGGACGAGAGGTCCGAGTCCCATGATGCGCTCATGGTGGCCGAAAGGAAAGTGAGGGAGTGCTCGGGGCGATCGCAGCCGCGAGGACGTTCACTCTTGCGCTTACTTCACGAAAAGCGAAACCGATCGATCGGATCCCGCGATGAACTAACGCGAGAGGGCGCGGTCGAGTGAGCGGTGGTCGTCAGTGCCGTTTCCCTCGCCCTGTCGATAAGCTAAGCGATCCGATATCCGGATAGGCGAAGGGCGGCGTTCGAGTTCCTGTTCTCTTCTTGGTCGGTCGCGGTTCCCGATCCCTTTTCGGCGACGCCAAGTGGAAGCGGAAGTGTGGGGAGTGGTGGAATCGGCGGGCCACTCGTGGTGCGTGTGGCGTTGTCTCCTCGATTCCCTCGACGGACGAACCACCGAGTCGACGAACGTGCGTGGTGACTGCGCGGCAGCAGTCCAAGGCCAGCTGCCTGTTGTTCTCTATGGTGAGGGGAGCGCCTCTGCGTGCTCTTTGCACCCTCCAGCAGGCACCAGCAGCAGTCATTCCTTGCCCGAGCCCTCTCGACTCTTCCACGGCCACATAGTGAATCCAAGTTCTCCGCCGTTTTGCACCAACATTTTATGACCGAAGACGGGGAGAAATGAGACAACAGAAAAAGGAACCTGCATCCGAGCAGGCACTGTAACTATTCCGTTCTTGTACAGGGAGGTATCCATTTCCGCGCTGCTGATTGGTCCAGAAGCACACAAAGTTGGCAATTTTTTAGAAAGCCACGAGATGGGGACGGTGGGAGGAGCTCTGTGTGGCGTCGAAAAAAGTATACAGCATGTATACCTGAGTCCGGAATCTCTTCCCGATGAGAATTCCCCGCCCGGCTTGGTCTGTGACCGGCTCAGTTCGAGCTGAACTCCTGCGGAGCGCCGGCGCTGCCGCTTGCACCGCTGGAAATGCTGCTGCCCCCCACCCCCCCCAAGTGATGGGGCGCGTTCATGGCGCAATCGAGAGGAGCTGCCTGCCTGCCAGCGGGAGGAAGTACCCATCTTGTATACACCGAGTATACACAGACATGCGCGCAAACGCAACTTGAGTGAGATGATGGATGGTAGCACTGCTCGTGTCATCAGACCCGTCGCATGGCTCCAACTGGACGCATCTCCGCCATGAGTCCGCCGCCGCGCTCGCTCAAGGCCGCGGGGTGGGCCAGCGAGCGGGCCAGCTCGCCAGTCCAGCGGATCCCTTGGCGACTGAACCGTCGCCAGTGACGCCACTAAAGTGCAATTGCTGCTGGGTGAGGACAGGCCGCATGCAGCGTGTTGGCCAGCGCGTGGAAGCACTGCAAGGGGCCAAGGCAGTGAATAGTACCCCTCTTCAATCCGCCGCAGCCGGTTTCGACGCACCATGGCGTCCGGTTGAAGCCCCGCCTGCCCCACGAACCCCTGCAGGGCGGCAGACGGGCGCCTCGCCCACCACCGGCGCTCCAGTTCGCGGAAGCGGCGGCAGACCCAGTCGCACCGCGTGCAGCGCTTCGGCGTCTTATTGGAGGCTTGGCACGCGGCGCAGCGGCGGCGTCTCTGCTTGGTCGCTGTTAAACGCGCCCTCTGTATAAGGCACGTCCTCGTCGCTCTGTACAAGAGCCACCTCCTTCTTATTCGCAATCCCCTCTACAAGGAGACGCAATCCCCTATTCAGGAGACTTTGTTGAAGAAGATGCATGTTGTGAAGTTATAAAGCGGAGGCAACCAGCCTCCCATGTGCCTACCCAACAGCTTGAAGCAATGGACGAGACCGCCACGGGCTGCCCCACGACCGCGTGGCTGTCTGTGTCTGTCGGCACGCGTCGGCCGGTGGCGCTAGTAGTACGTGTTGGTCTCGAGCCAGCCTGGGTAGCGGACCATCTGGCCCGTGTCCTTGCGGACGACGCTGCGCGACGTGGAGCGCATGAGGTACTTGCGCGACTCGTCCAGCACGACCAGGAAGATGGAGAAGGGCAGCGCCGGGAACCAGTGCGCCAGGCGGACGCTCTCCGTGTTCAGCACGGTGTGCGTGAAGCCCGCGTAGGCGATGACGGCGCTCAGCATGAACTCGAACATGAGTCCGAAGTTGAGCACGCTGTTGTACATGCCCTGCGACACGATGGACAGGTAGCGCGTCTTGCAGATGAGCACGTTGGCCCACTGCATCTCCACGATGGCGATGAAGAACGCCGTCTGCGCGATGGACAGCGCGCTGTACTGCATCATGCGCGACATGAGGTTCACGAACGTCTTGCCGTTGGCGTCGCGGCGCGAAAACCCGGCGCGGAAGTCCAGCAGACACTGCTGGCCGTCGCAGGGAGCCGTTCCATTCTCGTCCAGGATCTTCTCGAAGGTCTGGCCCATCTTGTAGGACTTGGACTTCGACAGCGTGAACTCGCTGGTCGTCATCTTGCCGGTCGTCGCGTTCACGACGTTCACCATCTGGCCACCGAAGGCATGCTGCGCTCCTCCGAGAGCGGACACGCTGCCGCCGATGGTGCTGCCGTCGGTGATCGCATAGACGCCCAGCGGCTGGAAACTGCTGAAGATCGCCACAGAGATGCTGCTGACCAGTCCGGGAAGTCCAGTCTTCGTCGTCTCGTAGTCGAACCACTCCTTATCGAAGAACGAGGAGCGGCGAGACGACATGGGGTAGTACGGATGGTACTGCTGCTCGTTGGCCGACTGCATGGACTGGAAGGTCACGACGGGCGTCGGCGTGTAGGCTCCGTACGTCGCGGGGTTCGTGCGCTCGTAGTCGGCAAGCTTCACGCCGTCCGTGTCGAGATTCTGGAGAGGGAACTGACAGTCGACCACCTTGCCGTCGCCATTCTGCTCGTAGAAAATGTACGTGTCGAAGATGTCGCCGCCCGTCGGGATGGTGTCGTTGTACTCCGTCTGGCACTGCGGCTTGCCATCCTGAGTGCCCGTGAGCTTCCCCAGTGGGATCAGATCGCCATTGCCGTTCTTGTATTTGCCGCCAGCAGTGCAGTAGCTTCCGCCATCGGTCTGGCACCAGAGCACTTGCTTGCCGAAGCGGTCGTAAAAGCCCAGGTTGGGCAGGATCTTGGGCGGGTAGCCAAAGTCTTGCATCACCACCAAGAACGTGAACATGCCCGCGCACGCCTCGATGATCCCGACGAGCGCGTACGAGAAGAACACCAGCTTCTTGGTCACGAGGTGCTCCACTTCCGCATTGCGCGGCTTGCGCAGCATGATGTCGTTCTCGGCGCCTTCGTAGGCCATGGCGATGGACGGGATCATGTCGGTACCCAGGCAAATCAGCAGCATCAACACGGTGGTGAGCGGCAGCGGCAGACGCACGGTCGCGTACAGCAAGAAGGGCACCAGCTCCGGGATGTTGGCGGCCAGCGCGTAGGCGATGGACTTCTTGAGGTTGTCGAAGATGATGCGGCCTTCTTCCACGCCGCACACGATAGAGGCAAAGTTGTCGTCCAGCAAGATCATGTCGGCCGCTTCTTTCGACACGGCCGAGCCCATGATGCCCATGGCGATGCCGATGTCCGCCTTCTTCAAGGCCGGGGAGTCGTTCACGCCGTCGCCCGTCACCGCCACGATCTCCTTGCGGCGCTGACAGTTCTCCACGATGATCAGCTTCTGCTGCGGAGACGTGCGAGCAAACACGACCTGCTTGTGGTCCAAGATGCGGTCCCACTCCTCCTCCGGGGTGTCCATGCTGATCGTCCAGCCAGGCACGACGATGGCCGGTGCAGTCTTCGGATCGATCCAGCCGTTGTCTCCTGGGTTGAGGCCTCGGGTCGTGTTCTCTTCCTCCAGGTCTTCGCAAGTAGGACCCCACAAGATCCCGACCTTGTGCGCAATGGCCTTGGCCGTGATCGGGTGGTCGCCAGTGACCATGATCACTCGAATGCCTGCGGTCTTGCACTTGGCCACGGCGATCGGCACTTCGGGACGCGGCGGGTCGATCAGCGCCATCAAACCGATGAAGCACAGCGGCTCCTCCACCTTCGGGTCCGGCTTGGGCACCATCTCGTAGTCCACGTCTTTCTCTCCCAACGGGAAGTTCGGGTTGTCCGTGCTGAATTCGTAGTTGGCTGGGTAGATGGCCGGGTCCAACAGCTTCTGCGCAAAGCCCAGCACTCGCATGCCCTTCTTGGACAAGGCCAGTTGCGCGGCTTCCACTTCGGCGAGTCGCTCCGGAGTCATATCCACCTCTTCGCCGGCAATCAGCACCTTGCCACAGCGAGCAGTGATGCGTTCCGGCGCGCCCTTCATCACCATCAGAAGCGGCTTGCTGTCGTCGTTGTCTTGCTTGTGCAGCGAGAGCTGGTACTTGTTCTTCGAGTTGAACGGGATCTCCTTGATCTTCGCGTTCTCTTCACGGAACTGGATGATATCCTTCTTGTCGTGGCAGAACTTGATCATCGCCGACTCCGAGGCGTCGCCAATGGTGTCCCACACGACCTTCTCCATCGTGGCGCCGTTGCCCATGGCCACCGTCTCCTTGAACGGTTTGGCTTTGCCGCGGGCAGACAAGCCGTCCGCGCCCACGGTCTTCTCGTACTTGGAGTCTTCGTCGAACACGGCGTTGTTGCACAGCGTCGCGCAGCGCTGAAGCGCCAGGAACGACGGGTCTTCCAGGTTGTAGTTGCCCACGGGGGTAATGGAGCACTCGGCGTCGAAGATCGTGTTGCTGTAGACCACGTGGGCCACCGTCATGATGTTCTGCGTGAGCGTGCCGGTCTTGTCGGAGCAGATGCAGCTCGTGGAGCCCAGCGTCTCGACACCTTCCAGGTTCTTGACCAGCACCGACTTGTGGGCCATGCGGTTCGCCGCAAGACTCAGACACACCGTGACTGTAGCCAGCAAGCCCTCCGGCACATTGGCGACGATGATGCCGATCATGAACACGATGTTCGTGACGATGTCCGTCTTGAGGAAGACGCCGATGATGAAGAAGATCACGCCGATGACGATGGCCACCAGCGCGATGATGTGCACGAAGTGGTTGATCTCCCGCGCGATAGGAGTCATATTGGAGTCCGTCGTGGTCGCCAACTTAGCGATGCGTCCCATGACGGTCTTGTCGCCCACACGGACCACCACGCCCTTGCCCGAGCCTTGCGGGATGAACGTTCCGAAGAAGCACAGGTTCTTCGTCTCCAGCGGGTTCTCATCCGTGCAGTCTGGGGTGCGCTTGAGCGGCTCCGGCTCGCCAGTCAGACACGAGTTGTCCACCGTCAAGTCGTCCGAGCACTCCAACACGCGGATATCCGCCGGCACCTTGTCGCCGCCTTTCAGCACGACGATGTCGCCGCGAACCAGCTGCGTGGCGTCGATCTTCTGCGACTTGCCCTCTCGGATCACCGTCGTGACGGTCGGCATCATGCTCTTGAAGGACTCCATGAGATTGGACGACTTGCGGTTCTGGGAGTACGAGAACGTGCCGGTGATCACGACCACCAGGAACAGCACGATGCCCAGGTACAAGTTGTTGGGGTCTCCTTGCAGGCCGTAGATGAGGATGCACAGCGCACCGCCAACCCACAGTAGCATACTGAACAGCCCCGTGAGTTCCCGGATGTATTTCACGATCTCCGGCGTCTGTTTCGGCGGCGACAAGCGATTCATCCCTTCCGCTTCAAGGCGGCCGCCAACATCGTGGGTGTTCATGCCCTATGCGGTCACAACAACAAGCGTGGCAAATACCGTCAACAAACACGCCCACCGACGGTCCAATATAGTGGGGAGGACGTACGTTTGCCGCGTCGGAGCCCAGCTCCGCCAGCACCTCGGCCGCGCTCTGCTTGTGCTCCTCCATCACGAGCTCGCGCTTGGCATCGTCCTGCTCGGCCTTGCCCTTGCCATCTCTCTTCTTTCGGCGACCCATCTGCCGGTGACGCAACTCGGTCGTCACCGCGACGATGTCTGCCGAAGACAGCCGGGGCTGAGCCATCGTTTCCTGTCGGTCACGTCGAGCACAGGCTCAGATCAGGACCAGTCCACTTGTCTTGTCTTCTCCACTGCCGACGCCTCAAGCCTTCGAAGTGAAAGTGCTGCTGGCGATCGGATCTGCGTCTGTTTGCAGAGTGCAATGGTCAGATGGCGCCTCCCCGCTCGGTGGTTTCACTTTTCTCGCCTCCGACCATGAGGGGGGCTGACCTTCCAGAGGTCATCTCGAAATACGCGGTGCGATCTTTCGCCCGCAGCTTTCCGTTTTGCTTTGCTCGTGTGGAAAAACGAAACCTCGGGGGGTCTCCAGTCGAGGGGCGCGACCGAGTGTTTCGCCCCAATATAGCCGCTCATTTGGTGCCGCTCATTTAGTGCCGCTCCCCATATCTTCGTCCACAATGGACCCCGTTTGACAAGCTCACTCCAAACTCTCTGGAGATCTCAAAGCGGGGGAGCACGCTGAGCTTGTCTTGAAACGATCCGAGTAACCTGCAGGCTCAGCATGGCTCATAACCTGACAAATCAACGCATAAGCTGCCGCAAAGGTGGTGAGCCTGCCCTTTCAGCCAAAAGGCATCAAACGACCGCCACCAGCCAAACAACTCTGTGCGAAAAGGCGCTCCGCGACCCTCTGTCAAGCACAGCTTTGTCGAAACGCCGCTGAAGAACAAGAGCAAATAAGGGTGAGAAATCCACGACGAAAGCACAACACGGTGAGTCGATCCCCGAATGGCTCCGATATTCACGAGGACGAGGATTACAATGCGGACTTGGCGTTCTTGTCACTCCCGTTACCGACCAGACACTCGAGCACCCCCGCCATCGCCGCCAGAAACTGCACGCCAAACTCCTCGTCGGAAAATCTCTGTGACGACTTTCGTGCCGATGCGCGCATCTCCCGTGAGTTGGCCGGAGTTTCCTCGAGCAGTGTCAGCATTTTGTCCGCGTAGTCGTCGGCAGTCGATGCGAGGAAGCCCGTTCCAGGCTTCACGATGTCCGCCCGAGGCCCGCCGGAGTCGTTGGCGACCACCAACATGCCCGCAGCCATCATCTCCACGATGCTGATACCGAAATGCTCGTTGTACATGGTGTGCAGCCCGATGGAGCTCTTCGCCAAGTACTGCTTTAGTTCAGGAAAGCTGGCGTTCACCACGAAATCCACGCGGTCTGCAATCCCCAACTCCACTGCGTGCTGCTTTAACGAGTCCACACGAGCCTCATCGTCAGCATTCCGACAGCTTCCCAGCAACACCAGGCGAAAGCCCCGGTGTCTCGCTTCCATCTGCTCTGCGTACTTGGTGAGCAGCACTTGAAAAGCTTGCAATTGCAGCAGCTGGTTCTTCTCCGGTCGGAATTGCGAGATCGACAGCGCTAGTGGCTCGCGCTTTTCAATGCTGAAGTCCATATACTCGCGCATTGCGCCACATGGAGGATAGACGATCGCCGGCGGCTTCATCCAGAGCTGTTTGATGTGGTTGTAGGTCCACGTGGAGTTCACCATGGCAACATCCGTGCAGTATTTACCCACCAGACTGTATGCCCCGGCAAACAGTCGATAGTAAATGTACTTGGCGGTGGATCGAGATGAGCTGCTGGCGATGGCGGCGTCGTTATTGAAGCCGGCGTCGCGCTGCTGGACCTTGGCGATCATATCGGTCGAGATCATGGGGTAGTGCGTGTAGGTCACTACGGTGCACGCGTAGCACACATCCGCCACCACATACGAGAAGGGACATCCGGTGGTGTCGATCCACACATGCGGATACAATCCGCGCCGACTGCTGGCTTCCAAGGCCTCCAGCGCCAGTCGGATGTGAGCCACGCTCTGCCAAAACAGTGTGAAGCTCGGGTACAGTCCTGGGTCCAGGATCTCGCGGCTGGGGAGTGGCACTAGCGTCACCTGCAGGTCCACGCGGTGCTTCTTCAGATCCGGCAGGTTGAACTCTTCCGCCGCGCGCGTGACCAGTTCGGCGGCCGAGAGACCGTCGTCGCCTGCGTACAGCACCAGCTGGAGCGTGCACCGCTCCGTCGTCTTGCTGCTGGTCGCGACCTTCTTGAAGTGCGTCACCAGCGCCAGCAAAGCGCAGTACAAGACGCGCTCACCGCCGCCGCCGCCGTTCGCGTACGGGTGGAAGACGCCGATCGTCACGGTTTTGGGCGTTGCTGATCCGTTTCCGCGCGAATTTTCATCGCGAAGACGGGCATACGCGCGTCTCTTGCTGTAGATATAGAGCGCTACGCCTGCGAGCAGCAGCAGTGGGCACAAGAGCAGCAGCATCGCCGTCAGCAGTAGTAAATGATGCGCCATGATGCGGGTTTCCCTCTTGGTGATGGAGATGCCGCGTGGATGCGGTGCGGAACTGCTACTTACCGGTATTCGTGTGCGGTAACGAGGAAGGACCGGTATGAATACCGGCTTACACGATGTCACAAGGCTGCGCTATCGTCTCTTCATGCAACATTCCGTCGACCTGGATTCTCTTGAAGCAACGTAATGCGGCTCGTTTCTTTCTCCGAGATGACATCACGCTCGAAGAAAGCCATTCGCGCCACTTTCGCGTCACCTGCGTGTTCCCACCGCTCCTCTAGCAACCTTCGCGTAACAACTTTGCCTTGCGAGCGTCGTTCGTGCAACCTTCGTGCCACCGTTTTCTCTCGTTGCGCACTTCCGCGTCTGCTTGGCCGCCTGGTCGGCCTCGAGCAGTGTCATCGCCAGATGCAGCAGACCGAGAGGCGCCCATTACCAGACGCGCCGCTCCCCATCCGGGGCGAAAAGACCCTCGCGGCCGCACTGGGCAGTTCTGAATCGCGGACGAAGGCTGCACCTACGCTTCCCGCCTCCTTTGCCGCCTCTTTTCCCGCTCTCCAGGCCCGGCCTTCCGCAGTTTGCGCCGGATTCATTAGCCCGCTGGATACTCCCGAGCAGCCAGCGATCGCGATGGAGAAGGCCGTGCTAACGCGGCCCCGCAGGAGCAGCGGGCGGTTGTCGCGCCGCCGATCGCGCTCGATGGTGCACTGGAGCTGGCTGCACGCGACGGCCTACTCGTCGGCCATCGTGGCGTCCGTGGCCTACATGCACAACGCGCTGACCGTGTACTTCAAGAGCTTGGACGCGCAGCAGGTGAACGACGAGCTGCTGTACAGTCTGGCCGCCGTGGCCACCGTGGGCAACGAGCAGCTCGACTGGCTGCACGCCGCGCTGTCGCAGCTGGCGTCTCGTCTGCGCTGGCTGCTGGTGATGCTGTCGTTGGCCGTGTGGTTCGGCGGCCTCGTGCTCTCGCGCCGATACCAACTGCACTCGCCGCTCCGCCGCGTGACCACGTGGCTCGCCGGATACGTGGAGAAGCTGCGCGTCGTGCATCCCAGTCGCCGTAAGACGCGATTGCTGTGGCCCGGCGACAAGCACCACCGCCTGTCGACCGACCCCGGCGGCTGGAACCAGCTCGATGCGGACCACGAGATCGATGAGAAGGACCTGCTGATCGTGTCGTCGTTGTCGCCGGAGCCTTGTGTCCTCTCCAATATGGCGAGGCACAGCCTCGGAAGTGGCGTTGACGGCGGGAGCGGCCGAGAACGAGGCATGACGGAGGACAAGGGCGAAGGGAAGAGGGTCCGAACCGGCAGCAACGAGGGATTGGGCGGCAAGATCGTGCTGCATCCTCGAGAAGGAGCGCGAGGCGGTCGACACCAGAGCAACCAGATCATCTCGGACGACCCGTATGTGAGCCGCTTCCATTTCCAGATCCAGTACGACCCGATGGAGAAGGAATACTATCTGGAGGACCTGGGCAGCACGACCGGCACCTTCGTGTTCCTCAAGCCCAACGCGCCCAAGCGACTGCATGTGGAGGACCGCGTGAAGCTGGGGGACACGGAGTTTGAGGTCACCGCCATCGACGAGAACATCGCCACGGGCGTGCCGTTCCTGCGCATCTGCTTCACGGACGGCCCGCTCGCAGGCATCTGCCAGACCATCGGCAAGACGTCTGTGACGCTGGGGAGACATTCGAGCAACGCGCTGTGCATCACGGACGACGACTCGATCTCAGGCAGACACAGCGTCATCTCGTACTTCGGCAACGGCTTCTACATCACCGACCTCAGCAGCACGAACGGCACGGCCATCCGCCTCAGCGCGGTCGGCAAGAAGAGCCGACGGCGGTACCTCCTGCACGGAGACGTCTTCGGCGTGGGCTCCAACCGGTTCCTGGTGGAGTACTCGCATCAGCTGGCAGCTCAGAGGCGGCTCGCCAAACTCATGCAGCGAGCGCAGGGCGATGACGTCGCCACGGGGGACGTGGACGCAGGGATTATTTAACAGATAACTGGTATACTTTCGGTAGAGAATAACGTTATTAATAACTGCTAGGGGTTATTTAGCGCTGGCACGGAGTGGAGATGCTGGGGCGGCAGCATTCGCGTGCACGCAAAAGCGGCTGATCGGATGCTGATGGAGGTGGTGGTGGTCCATGGACGACGTGCATGCTCACAGGGGATGGCAGTGGCCTCCCTTCTGTAGCATGCTCCTTCCTCCATAATGGACGGGTTTGACCTGTTCATTGCGATGTTAGTCTGTATAAACGAATAAACGGCACCCCGACTCGCAAAACCTCTCGTTCTTTATACCGAAAGGGTTTGAAACACGATGCACTTTCGCGCGCAGTTTCAAACACCGCGCATTTCAAAAATGCACAAAGAAGCAGCGTCAGTTCGCACATGTGGGTAGGTCTCGCTTACAAATGCTCTGCTTAATTCTAATAATGCATGTTCTGCCGGCATTCAGTTCCACAGGTTTGATGCAGCCCAATGCGGAAATGTTGGAAATCCCGACCTGCTTCTTTCACGGGGGACCTCAAAGGGTTTTTCGGACGCGTTCTTTATTTCCCCACTGACAAGCAGTTATCAGAGGGGGGACGTCCACGCCACGCATACGAAGGGAGGGAGAGGCCGCGACGTCTTGACCTGCCACAACTGCTGCTTCTGCCGCTGGAGATGGCGGTCATCGACATGTCAGACAAGGAGGTGGAGGCCAGCATCTCGCTGTTGCACATGATGCAGCCGCCGGCGGATGCGTCCGCGTCCGCGAAGGGCCACGGAGGAAGCTGTGGCCCGGCCGAGAACAAGGACGCGATGCACGACTCGCTGCTGCTGGTGGTGGCCAGCCAGGCGTCCGGACGCGGCATGGACAAGCTGTCGCCGTCGCGAATGGTGCGCCGCAACGCGCAGCTGAGCACGCTCTCTCGCGACCTGACGCTGGACGAGCTGCGCGCGCACTTCGACAAGCCCATCGTGGAGGTGGCGCGCGAGTTCGGCATCTGCACCACGTTCCTCAAGAAGATCTGTCGGCGCTGCGGCATCAAGCGCTGGCCTCATCGCCAGATCCGGTCGCTGGCGCGCACCATCGAGATGCTGCAGCAGGTGGAGGCGTTGGCTTCGTCCCCGCAGGAGAAGGCCAAGTACGCGACGCAGATCACACAGCTGGAGGAGAAGAAGCGCGCAGTGTTCGAGAACCCAGACGCCAACGGGAAACTGAAGCGGGTCAAGAAGTATGCGGCTGCCAAAGGCGCGGCCGCTTCCACTGCAGTGGCCAGCGAAACGACAGTCCAGTGTGATAAAGCTTCACCTCCGCCTTTGCAATTCGATGCATCGGAGGCCGCCAGCATGGATACCGACAGCATTGGGCACTGCTCGCTGTTGGCTGGCGCGGCGAACTCGTTCCTGAGTGCTGCACCTATCGGCGCTGAAAAAGGAGACCCCGTCTCGGAGGAGCCGCAACTTGCAGCCAGCGGTAGATCTCCTCCATTGGGAGTGCAGATCCCACCACTGCCGGAGCTATCGACGGCGTCCCACCCGTTCTCATTGACCACGCCATTGCACGCTGCATCTTCGAGCCACTCGCCGCTGTCGTCGACCGTGCGGATCTCACCCAGCAACCGCAAGCTCGCGGTGCTCGTGAAGGCCGACGCTGAGAGCCGCCTGCGCAGCTCCTCGATTGGCTCTCTGCAAGACAAACCCGAGGAGCAGGATGCAGTCATGGAAGCTGCATAAAGGAGGAGTCGAACGATGCTGAGACATCAGGCGTGCAATGAGTGAGTTTTGAGAAGATGGATGGATACATGTGTAGGAAAGTTGGCGTAATAAGCTGAAACGCTGGAGGCTATAATTGCAGTTCTGAATGCAGCACTGAGCCTCAACTGCGATTTTGGTATATTTATGTGGTATGGAGGTAATTTCGACAAGTGAAGAACCTTTGAAGGCAAAGCCGGAAGTGATGCCACATGGCGGAAACTGAGCCAAGAATGGACGCGAGCGCGACGGACACCGAGGCCGCAGGCAGCAGCGGGAAGCCCTCATTCGACTGTAACATCTGCCTGGACACGGTCTCCAGTCCGGTGGTGACGCTGTGCGGCCATCTCTACTGGTGCGTCCCTCCATGCCTCGTAGACTGCGGTCTTGTCGGGTCGTGTCTGATTCTGGTGCTGTTGATGTTTCTGCTGCTCTTCAGCTGGCCATGTCTCTACCAGGTACGGCGACTGCATTGATAGCTCTCAATGGTTCGCTTACTGAAGGTGATGTCGGGCTTAACGCAGTGGATGGAGAGCCGCTCCGACTGTCCGGTGTGCAAGGCCGGCATCAGCGAGGAAAATGTGATCCCCGTGTACGGTCGAGGCGCCGAGGCCGTGGATCCAAGGTTCGTTCGTGTCTTCCTGGCGGATTCAGATGTGCTTTTGTCATCCAATGCACCAACTTCTGCGCTGACTGCTGGTCTGCAGAACCCAAGAGATGGCAGAGAATGGCATCCCCCATCGCCCGCGTGGCCAGCGCCCAGACGCAGAGCAGCTCCGACGACGTCGACCGCGGAACGTACGAAACCCTTAGCAAGGAGCTGTCGTCACTTGCGACTACTTGTCTGCCGGGAGTGCTAATGCTGCTGTTGCTATGCTTTTGCTACTGTAGTTCGGATTGTTTAATGGCCAAGCCTCGGCGTTCGCCATGTCGCCAACGATCGGCTTCTTCCCGGCGCTCTTCGGGGGGCAATTTGTACGTACATTGTTGCAGTACGCCATAGTGAATCAAAATATTTGCCTCACGATGATGACGATACGTTTGCATACGTAGCAACCTCCTCCTGCGGCCACACACCACCCGGATGGGTCGCCGTTGACTGCGCTGGAGGCCAGACAACAGATGCAGCAAGCATTCTTGTCTCGCCTGCTCCTGATCGTCGGCAGCCTCGTCATTCTCTGCCTCATCGCCTTCTAAGTTGTTCTTTCTAGCAATGGCACGGCCGGTCGCATGTGTCGTCGAATGGAAATGAATTATGCATGTTTTATTACGTATTACCTCACTCACCTACAGCTTCCCATGCATAGAATGCTTCTTTCTCGTGCGTCTTCGCTCCTTTACGGCGCCATGTCAACGTCGGTGTCCACTGGGAGTGACACGTCGAACGCCAGGGTGCCGTTCGTCGCCGTGATCTCCACGTGGCTCTTGGCGTGCAGCTGGCCGGAAATGATGAGTTTGCTCAGATCCGTCACGATGTGCTTCTCGATGTAGCGCTTGATGGGACGCGCGCCGTACTGCGGCTCGTACGACTCGTCCAAGATCACATCCAAGGCGCTGGTCGTCACGTTGACCGTCATCTGCGACTCCTTCAGACGGTTGATGACCGACGCGAACTGCAGCAGCACAATCTGGCGCAGCTCCTTGCGTCCCAGGGGCTCGAACACGACGATGTCGTCCAGACGATTGAGCAGCTCCGGCCGAACAGTGTGGCGCAGCTGCTGCAGCACCAGCTCCCGCTGTCGATCAAACGCTTGCTTCGTCTCGTGCTCCGTCTTGGCCATCTCGCCTTCCGTCTTGATCTTCAACTTCTTGCTCGCCCGAGGTGACAGCCCACCCTCAAACAACAGGTGCTCTGCGCCAATGTTCGACGTCATGATGATCACAGTGTTCGCGAAGTCCACCGTTCGTCCGTGCGAATCCGTCAGTCGACCATCGTCCAGGACTTGCAGCAGAATGTTCAGCACCTTCGGATGCGCCTTCTCGATCTCATCCATCAAGATCACGTTGTACGGGTTGCGACGCACAGCCTCCGTCAGTTGTCCGCCTTCCTCGTGGCCGATGTATCCTGGGGGAGCACCAATCAGTCGTGCCACCGAGTGCTCCTCCATGTACTCGCTCATATCGATGCGGACCATGTGCTTGTCGTCGTCAAATAGCTCGTACGCCAACGCCTTCGCCAGCTCCGTCTTGCCAACACCAGTTGGCCCGAGGAAGAGAAAGCTGCCCGTCGGCTGCTCCGTGCGTGCCAGCCCAGCGCGCGAACGAAGAACAGCGTCACAAACCGACCTCACTGCCTCGTCTTGGCCAACGACACGCGTGTGGATACGCTCTTCCAGATGCATGAGGCGATCGCTCGTGCTGGACGTCAGACGCGACACTGGAATCCCCGTCCATCGAGCCACCACCTCACAGATCTGCTCTTCCCGCACAACTTCCTCGACCATTTTGTGCTGCGTCTCGTCTTCGTCCTGTCGCTTCTTGGCCTCTTCCGCTTCCGCGATCCGTCGGTGAACATCAGGAATCGCATAGTACTGCAAATCCGCCACTGTCTGGAGGTCTTGGTTCCGCTCCGCCTGCTCCATTTTCAACTGGAGATGTTGCAGCTTGTCCCGAAGGTCGCGAATCTCGTTCACGCGTTCCTTCTCGGCCTGGTGGCGTAGAATAAGCGGCTTCAACTCGTCCTGAATCGCATTCAGCTCCTCTTGGACCTTGTGAAGACGCTGCTTGCTCATCGTGTCTTTCTCTTTCGCAAGAGCAGTCGCTTCCACCTGCAGTTGAAGTTGGCGACGCTCCAATTCATCGATCACTTCCGGCTGACTGTCGAGCTGAACACGGACGTTGGCACACGCTTCATCGATGATATCGATTGCCTTGTCTGGCATGAAGCGCTCCTTGATATAGCGGTCTGCAAGCTTGGCAGCCGCAACCAACGCCGCATCCAGAATCTGCACGCCGTGGTGAGACTCGTAGCGCTCTTTGAGACCACGCAGGATGCTCACCGTGTCTGTAACAGACGGCTCTTTCACCAACACCTGCTGGAAACGACGCTCGAACGCCTTGTCCTTCTCCACGTGCTCGCGGTACTCGTCCAGAGTCGTCGCACCAATGCACCGCAATTCTCCTCGCGCCAGCATGGGCTTCAGCAGGTTTGCGGCATCCATCGCTCCCGAGGTTTTACCGGCGCCTAGAATCAAGTGCATCTCGTCGATGAACAGGATGATTTTGCCGTCGCTGTCCTTCACCTCCTTCAACACGGCTTTCAAACGCTCCTCAAACTCGCCACGGAACTTCGCACCGGCGATCAGAGCGCCCATATCCAGACTGATCAGCTTGCAGTTGAGCGACTCAGGCACGTCGCCAACCACAATACGGTGTGCCAATCCCTCAACGATAGCGGTCTTGCCCACGCCAGGCTCGCCAATCAACACCGGATTGTTCTTGGTTCGACGCGACAGGATGCGGATCACACGCCGAATCTCTTCGTCTCGGCCGATAACGGGGTCGATCTTGCCCGCCTCCGCCAGCTCGATGAGATCTTGACCGTACTTGTTCAAGGCGTCGTAGTTGTCTTCCGCGTTGGCGTTCGTGACCGGTCGACCGCCACGCATCTGCTGCACCGCGTTCTTCACTTGGTTCTCATCCATCTGGTTCGCCTTGAAGATGGACGCGACCTGCGAGTTGGTGAATAGCGCCATCACCAGGTGGTCCACCGCCAAGTGCGTGTCCTTCATGTCCTTTCTCATCTTGTGCGCATACTTGAGCACCTTCATGAGCGCAGAGTCCACGCTCACGGTGTCGGGCGCGGGCGTCTGCGCCGGCAGCTTCTTCAGCTGCAGCGACAGGCCCTGCAGCAAACCCGTCACGTCTCCGTGAACGAGATCCGCGATGCGCTTGGCCGTGCCGTTGCGGTCGTCGAAGAGCGCGTACGCCACATGGAGAGGCGTGATCTGCGCATGGCCGTGTTCCTCCGCCAGGTCCTTCGCGGCGCTCAGGTACTCGTTCGTCTTCTCCGTGAATTCTTGCGGATTCATCGTCGACTGTGTGTTGTGCCTTGCTTGTCTTCTGGCCTTGGTTTCCCTTGTGCCTTGCACAGCAAATTGAAGAATGAGGCTCTGGCTGCAATCGGCAATCGGCGGAGTGCGCGCGCTCACTTCAACTTGTGGATCCCGAATTTTCGAGATCGAACTTAGCAGAGACATCCCATACAAAATCGAAGGTCTGAGACCACCCACGTCTCAGAAAAACCTAGCGTTTTCTGGAATTTCGTCGAATACTGGCGCATGATTGGCCGAAACGGATATTTCCTTCGTCAGTAGCCAATCAGAGAGCGTTTTGGTCGCTCTTCCTCGATCAGAACGCGATCAAAATGAACATGCGATACTGACGGTGGATCATTGCTAGCCGACCACGATGGCGCTGCCGCCGCTGCGCAGCTCAGCGGAGTCGTTTGAGGAGGCGCGGCGCATCCAGCAGCGGATCGAGGAGGACTTCGACCGCTATGCCAAGCGACAGACGCTCTTCCGGAAGAAGTTCGCGGCGGAGGCGCGCAAGCACCACCAAGGCATCTGCGACGGCGCGTGCTCGAGCAACTCGTCGTCCTCCAGCGTCGCAGCCCTGCTGTTCGCGCAACACGACGCGTCTCAAGGCGATCGAGAGAGCGGTGGCGACCACGATTCCACCGAGGAGGCGATAAGTGGCAGCAAACGCTACGGCCGACGGGACAAGAACGGCAAGCATGCGGACGTTTTCCGCGCACTGTCGTGCTTCTACAGCCCGCCCGACCCCGCCACCGACGTGATCTGCGAGTTCTGCTTTGGCTTTCGCAGCTCTTCGTTGGTGCGATCTCTACCATCGCCGTGGGCTGAATACTGCGATGAAACCACCGGCAAACACTACTTCTACCACCCAGGCACGCGGCAAGTGCGCTGGCATCCTCCAGCAGCCACGGAGGCGCTCAGCGCGCTGGTGTTCGAGCGCACGGACTCGGTCTTTACCGTGTGTCGCTGCATTCCGTCCAAAGAGCGCCGTCGACGACTCATGCAAAAGTTCCGCGAACACGCCCTCGGCTTGGCGCGGCAGGAAGCGGAGCAGCGTGACCGCCACCTGCGCGGCGCCTTCATGTCGCTCGCGACGTCGTTGGTGCCGCACACAAGGGACGCACAAGATGGTACACCACATCCACACAGAACGACCAAAGAGACCTGAAGCGCGATGCATTCATTGCCAAAATCGATCCAGCTTCTTTATCCGCCGCCTAGAGATCCTCGCGTTTGAAATGCTGATGCATTTTGCCGTCCAGGAAGTTGTGGAACTGCTTGCGCTCGTCACAAGAGAACCACATGCTCATCACGTACCGAGCGCCACTTTCCACCTTGCGCACCTGGTGCAGGTTCTCCTTGCTAGACGTGAACATCATGAGTCTCGCGCGTGCAGGCTCAACCACCAACTCGCTGTCCTCGTCGATGAACGCGAACAGTCCGCCAGTGAAGTCCACCCCGTAGTCCGCGAGGTAAAGAAGCCCAGAGTAGTCGTAGTGCTCAGTGTTGTCCTTGTCCACGTGCGGGTGCCTAGACACAGCAGCTTCCTTTAGCACGATGCAATGCAGCCACACGGTTTGGCGACGATTTCTTACCAATACTCGTCGTGGATCTCGGTGGGAGTCCACGACTCGTTTCCAACCAAGCGCGTGATGAACGTAGGTGCCGAGAAGTACAGCACTTCCAGCTGGAACTCGTCGATCAGCGCCAGCCGGATCTTCTCAATCACGCTGATGTCCATGCACGCATTCACATATTAGAAGGCAATCCTGAGCCAGCTCCAATTGCAGACGCGACGGCTTACCTGCGGTACAAAGCAAACTGCTCGGCTGTGAACCGTGGGATAGGGGGCGACGTGCGGTCTGGCTGGTAGATGTTCACCAGGCCGTCGCTGTCCTTGACGTAGCCTGTGTTGACGTCCATGATCGTGGGCCCTCCGAGGTCCGAGCGGTTCGCCATCCCAATCTCCGCAATCTCACGCAGCTGAACCACTTCTTCGGGTGTGACGAAGTTGTCCCGAACAGCGCGGCCGCATTTGTCGCCCACGAGGTGGCAGCCTGGCACCAGGTCGTCGCTATCCTGAGGTTGTCAGACATGCAACACTGAGCATCTATCGGATGAACAAGCAGCATTCGCTCCATATTGAGCATTCAAAGCGAACCTCCTTCAAGTAGCAGGGCACGTCGAAGCGGCGATGGGCAGTCACAGCCTTGCGCGAGATGTAGTTCGTGTCGGCGTTGGCCGCAATGTCCAGTTGGCGGAAGTAGTAGGTCAATCCAACAGCTGTGACGACCGCAAAAAGCTTGAGGACCCACCCGTAGGTGCCGGTGGGCTCAGGCTTCCACTCCTCCTCTTCGGGCGCGCTCTTGGCTGCGGCGCGACGCTCGCGCTTCGCTACCACGGCCGCGCCCTTCTCCTTCTTGGCATTTTTGCGCGCCATGCCGGACTCCGTTCCCAGTCAAATCCGAAGATGGGGAGCACCGACCACCGGGAGGTTCCGATATTGCGACCTGATTGAGTGATCACGAGGGTTCTACCGCTGGCGGAGAAAAGGAAATAAGGATAACGAAGACGATCGGTTGATTGCAGTATTCGATAGTGTGTTCAGGTGAGATCGCCCCACACATCGCTGTGCAGC
>MBAC02008075.1:0-13276 GCA_001712635.2 Nothophytophthora sp. Chile5
GACGGCTTCTGTAGCGCATCAGCGCGTGGAGATCCGCGTTCAGGACTACTCGTTCTCCGGTAAGCGCGGTTCTGCTGCCTCTCGTCTGTTCTGGAGCTTCGCACGCTAACATGTCGTGGCTGGGACGGGCTCTGGGCTCTGACTGGCGCTGTAGATGGACCGGAGGAGAAGCCGCATGTCGCGATCGACTCGCACGACATCAAAGGCTCGGAGCTGCGTCCGTGGCCGCCCAGCGCCAATGCAGGTACGAGTGGGGAGGAATCAGCTGGTCGCGGACTCTTCTTCTGATGGCTGTGGCTGCTGGTGGCTGTAGATGTCCGCATCATCTCGTGGGAGACGACGGAAGAGATGCCAGAACCCTCAGCAGACCAGCAAGACGAGGAGGAACAGACAACAACAGACGTGGAGGTTCCGGCCACCGAAGCGGCGGATACTGCGGACACCTCGCAGCTCAAGAGACTGGCGTCCTACCACACAGCAGCGTGGTGGTGGAGCAGCGACAAGTCGGAGCTGACGGCGGAGGAGCAGGCGGCAGTCTTAGCAGTGGTGGTGACGCTGCTGACTGTCCTTGGGCTGCTGCTCGCCGCCGTGTGGCAGCTCACATGGTTTGCGTGGTGCGCTTTCCGGGAACGACGCCTGCTGACTCGCCTTTTCAGCGAGCCCAGCGCCGAGGAGCTGGAGCAAGAGCTGCGCAAGTTCCCCGTGGATCTGCTATCGCTGCGTATCAAGCAGGTGGCGAGTGTGCGACTGCGTCATTTGCAGGTCGTGGCGGACGCCACGGACTTCCAGCAACAACTGGAGGCGGTGGCTTTCCACGAAGACACGAGGGAGCTGGTGAATCTGCCGCTGCATCCCACGAGTCGGAAGGACATGACCTTCGCCGAGATGCTGTCGGCCGTGGAGGAGATCGCGTGTCGAGGCGAGCAGGTGGCGGTGGAGATGATGACGCTCGTGGCGCCTCCACGCTGGCGTCACTACGTGGACCAAAGCGCGTGGCTTAAAGTGCAGGACCACAGTCTGCAGAGTCTGCACGCAGAGAGCATGCGCGTCCAGCAGCTCTCGACCGTGGTCTCGGACTTGTTGATGACCGCTTTGAACTCTGGCGAGGTCTTCCCGAAGCCCGTATTCCTCTCGCTGCTCGCCTCCCTCCGCCAGAACTCTGGGAACCCGCTGCCGACCACCGGAAGCGGAGGTTCTACCAGCGAGATGGACGCGTTCAACAGATGCTGGAGCGGCAGTATGAGCATGAGCGGCAGCGTGGGCACTCTCGGCGGCCACAAGAGCAAAGACGAGTTCAGTTTCTTCCTCAAGGCCTTCGACGAGGTGGCGGAGCAGCAAACGGTGCGCCAGGAGCTGCAGAATGCCATCGAGAACTTCCAGACGGCGCACGAGCCGGAGCACGAGCAGTTGCTGCTGCTGGGCCACACGGAGGGAGTCGGCAACAGCCAAGTGATCCGTCGCACCAAGCAGCTCAGTGCCTCCGCAGCGGCCAGTAACAGCACAACGGCCGCTTCCACACGAAGACTGGAGCGCTTCGTGGACCGCGCCGAGCTCATGGAGATGACGCACGTGGAGGAAGTGGAGAGCGCGCAGTTCATGCTGGAGGACGCCCGCCGCGACAACTTCTGCGCCGCCATCGTGAGCAACGACGGCAAGAACCTGGACAACGTGCAGGCGTTGGCCAGCAACTTCGTGACGCTGGGCGCCAAGCGGGAGGACGCCATCCTGAAGGCCGGCGAGATCTTGGCCAACCGCTCCAACATGATGCTGCTGGTGAACAGTCTGCGCGGCATGTTCGACGAGTTGCGGAAGCGCGACATCATGAAGATGAACGAGCGTCGCAGTCGCGACCGCACGAAAGCGCTGGAGAAACGCGAGCGGATGACGCAGAAGTTCCACCATAAGCAGCAGCTGATCACCGACAAGATCGAGCGGACTCGCGAGGCTCAGCGGCAGCAGGAAGAGGAGGCGCGACTCCGACGACGAGAGGAGGAACTGAAGGAGTGGCGCGCCCAACGCGCTCGAGATCGAGCCGCTTTCGTGTGGAGAGTCACCAAGGCGGACGTGCTGCTGGTGCTGGTGGTCATGGCCGTCGTGTTCTTCGAGAACCTGCGGGAGGTGGCGTTCGTCAAGCCGCTGTGTCAGCCGGACGACGAGCACCATTGGTGGATGGTGTCGTGGTGGGCGCCGTCGTCCTTGCAGGTCTTCGGCTGCGAGGTGGCCTACGGCATGAAGATCCTGGCCGTGCTGCTGCTCTTGGGGGCGCTCTTCTTCGTGGTGGCGCAGCTGAACGCCGCCGCAGTGCTGCTGCCTGTGCTCGGCGCCATCGGGCTCTACTACCTCCGCGCCGAATGGATGAACATGCTCTTCCGTCTGCCGCTACTGCTCGTGATCTACGGCTTCAACTCGGGCGTTCTCTACCTGCTCAACCGCTTCGAAGACCGCAGCAGCGACGCCCACAAGCGCAAGGAGAAGGACAAGGAGCAGGTCAGCAGCGCCACCAAGCGACGGAACGTGCTGCTCTACGTGGCCTTCCCGGCCTTCTCGCTGTTGCTGACGCTGGTCACGAGCGTCGGCATCGCCTGCGATGCGCCGGAGCATTGCGCCGCCTCGGCGTACGCGACGGCTGTGCCGGTGCTCGCCGGCCTCTGCCAGTTGGTAAGGGGGGCCTACCGAGTGTAGCGGCGCTGCCTGGTTCAGGTTGAGGGGAATTCTTTTAAGAAAATGTGGAAATTCACTTTGCTTTCACTCACGCAGCGGCAAGGGATCGACATGGGGCGAGCTTCTGGCCGGCAACGATGGCGCCGCGTCTGGGATTCTGTGTTTTAGGTGAAGATGACGCACAGCACGGCCGCGAGGGTGCCGGCTGCGGCCGCGATGCCGACGCACACGACCGTCGGCAGCGGATCTTCGTCTTCCCACTGCTCGTCCTCCGAGTCAAGTGTCTTCTCTTTGAGCTCAGGGTCACGGACAGGGGGCTTCGCGGTCTTGCGGACGCCGCGTTTGGCTCTCGCAGCCACCACCACCACCTTCTCCTCGCGCTTCTTGCGCTTGCGTAGTGTGCGGGACGACGCCTTGCTGGCCAGCGGTGTGCTAGTCGTTGCGACGGCGGCTGTGGCAGCTTCAGGTAGTTCCGGAGCTCCGTGTCCTCCCTCAATCTGCTGGTCAGGAGACGGCAACGAGTCGCTGGAAGACGAACTGTCCGCCGTCTTCAACGCCGCAGCGTTCAGCTTGTTGGGGTTTTGTGTTGCTGAGCTCTCAAGGTCGACGTTGGGCTCGTGGGAAGAGCGTCGAGACCGCGCGCAGCTCCCATCTTCGCTCGACTCATCGTCGTCTTCCGTGTCGCTGTACAATAGCGCCGGAGTCTCCTCAACAAACTGGAAGGACACACCACCGTCAGCTTCATATGGCAGCAATTGGGTAGCGCAGGTGTCGTCGCTTACCTCGGGGTCACGTCGGAAAATGTGGTCGGCGTGACGCAGCAGCATCTTCACGAAGCAAACGCCCAGTGCGTCGCTGTGGCCAGTGGCCAACAGCTCGCCGTCGTGGCTGGAGCTCTCGTCCGGGTCTCCTGTTGGCGAAGACGCTGCGCTGGCATCCGATGTGCTGCGACTGCTGGTGCTGAGCTCTTCGATCCGGATGAACTGGAGGTGGTGCTTGTTGACGAAGCTGTTGAAGAGCTACACATGGAAAAGGAGGCCCAGAGGTCAGCTAAACAGCGGCCGGCAGAACGGACAAGCGTTGCCGCCAATACGAATGCAAGCGCACCATTTGAGAGGGATCGCGCGTCGCCAGCCACCCCAGCAACGTCGTGAGCGCGTCGAGACACTCGCGTTGCTCGATGCTCACGGAGTCCACGGCGTTCACGAGGGGGTACAGCATGGGCAACGGCACGGGCTCGTCTTGGCCGCTGTCGCTCTCCTTCGCCAGCAGGTACTCGAGCGTGGAGGACAGCATACTGCACGGCTCGCAGAGCACCAGCGGCGTCTGCAGTCGTGCTAAGTACGAGGTTAAGAGCGCGGCAAGCACGCGACATTGAGCCGCCGCCTTCGCGCGTTGCTGGCGCAAGAGCCGCTTGACCACCACGAAGGCGCGTTGCTCCTGCAGCAGCCCATCGAATTGGTTACTGGCCACTTCGCTCTGCACCCAGGCCAGTAACGTCGCATGCAGTCTGCGCTCCAGCTCAGTCGTTTGCGCGTCCAGCAGACTGGGCGTCTCGGCGTCCGATGCAAACGCAGCCAACTCCGTGTCCGTCACCGCCAACGCCGCAGTTTGCGAGAGAAACACGAACAGATACAGCGCGATCGTGCGGATCAGGTGCAGCAGCAAGCCGTCGCTGCTCTCCTGGTCCTCTGGCAACGGCAGCTCCTGCGGCTGGAGAGGACTCTCCCCAACCACGAGCAGCTTCGAGTCGGACGCAGACGACGTGGCCGTCGTCGCTGTTGCGGGCCGCGTCTGGCGCTTGCCGGCGCTGCGCTTCATGGCACTTGGTGACCGATCCACCGACTGCCCAAGCGCGTTCTGCGGCTCGCGCGTGCGGCCGTTTTGCGCCTTGGCAGCGCGGGGCTGGGCGCCTCTCGAGAGTTCAAGGAAGAGTCTGGAGACTCGACGCAACGAACGGCTGGCTGATTGGCTGGCCTCGCCGCTTCAATACTGGCCGAGCTGGCCGGAAATAGCCCCGGGAGCGAACGGCTGCGCGACGGAGGCGAGCGTCGAACGGCGCACGCGGTGGGTGGCTGCTGGGATTGGGACAGGAGCAGAGCAGCCGAGGGCTGGCGAGCTGCGAGGTGGATGGCCGACCAGCCTCAACTTGTCGCCACTGAACGCGGGGGCTACTGTGGCTGTGATTATGGGCGTAATCGTGCTGGTTTCGTAATGCAGAGACAAGCACCAACGGAAATCTGTGGAGCGAAATGTGTGACGAGCTCGCGATATTAGCCAGTCATTGCGTTGGTGATCCGTTCGTACGCGCTTCCATTGGTGGAAATGGCGCTCTCGTGGCGAGTTTCTTAGTTTCGGACTTCTTATTATGATTCTGCTGTTGAGCCTGACTCATAATACAGCTAGGCTTATTTAACCGTCCTTGTTGGGGGAGACGGGTTACACCGGTTACATTTGTCTGGGGATAGCGTAACCAGTCAACGCATGAGCATGAGTCTGCTTCGGCCGTCGTGGGGCTGGCTCCAGCCGGCGCTTGCAGTTGGGCTGCTGCTCCTGGCGGCGACATGCATCCCCAGCGATGTCGTGGCTCACGCAGTGCGTCTCCTGTTGCTCGCGGGCTTCGTTCTGGTCTGTCTGGACGTGGCGCTGACGCGCTACCATCGCAGGCGTTTCGATCCGTCGAAGCCTGAGCCACGAGCCAAGCGGTTTGCGCTGGTGACTGGCGCGTCTTCTGGACTGGGCAGGGAGATGGCGTACCTGCTAGCCGAGAGAGGGTACTCGCTGGTCCTTACGGCACGCAGCAAGGCCGTTCTGGAGCGCATACAAACGGAGATCGAGGCGATCCACGAGACCGCGAAGGTGGTGGTGTGCGCTTGTGATCTGTCGTCGGCAGCTGGAATTGCCGAGCTCGTGGCTTCCGTCAACGGTAAAGAACTGGAGGTCGACATCCTTGTCAATTGCGCGGGTTTCTCACTCACCAAGGACTTCACGGCGCTCTCGCTAGCGCAGGTGACGCAGCTCATGGCGCTCGACATGGCAGCTGTGGCTGAGCTTTCGCACGCGTTTGTGCCGCAGATGGTCGCGCGTGGCGTGGGGAGAGTGTTGAACATGGGCTCCATGGCTGGCTCGGTGGTGTCCCCCTCGGCTGCACTGTACAGTAGCGCCAAGGCGTTCGTGATGAACTTCAGCCAGGCACTCGACTATGAACTCCGCGGCTCTGGGGTCACAGTCACGTGCTTCTGTCCCGGTCCGGTGCACACCAATTTCGGTGCTGCCGCTGACTGCGACCGCGCCATCTACATGAACATCCCCGGCACGGCTTGCTCGCCCAAAGTCTGCGCGGCGCTGGCGCTTCAGGCCATGTTCAGCGGCCAGACACTCGCCTACGACTCGTGGTTCGCGTCCATCTCGGCTCTCCTGGCGCAGTGTGTGTGTCCGCGGCGCTTGCTGGCAGCTGTGTGCGCCGTGTGCATGAACGAACCGAGTCGGATCGGCCAGATGCTTCGCAGCTAGAATCGCCATGTATATGTCGCCGCTTGGGTTTAACAAATGTGTAAATACGTTTTTATGTCGATATGTCGAATGCGTCCAGAATTGCCTCGACGTTTTCGACACGACCTCATTCATATCGACGTCTTATCCCGTTTAATCCGATTCTCGACAGCCACTTGAACTTCCTTGTGCATATTTCTCCCCCCACTTCCCCAAAGCAGGCGTACGCAACTGCCCATCGCGACAAACTGTGCCTCTTCTCCGCCACCTATCGCCACTTCCGGACCATACAAACCCCAGCATAAACGGCGAATCTCCGCGTCATGCAGGGCGCTTCCTCGCCCCCTCCGCTCCCGCTGCTGGGGCCGCCGGCGGGCGCCGAGCCGTCGCTGAGCAAGGGCATGAGCTTCCCGGACAGCAAGGCGGCCTTCTACGCCGTGCAGGACTACGCGCTGTTCCACAATAAGCGGGTGAAGGTGGCGCGGCGCGGGGGCAAGCACCGCCGCATGGTGTGCACGTCCAGCGCGCCGTGCCCGTTCTTCGTGCAGCTGTATCTGCACAACTCCAAGACGGACCACACCTGGTACGTGTCCAGCGCCGAGCTGCGCCACTCGCCCGTGTGCACGGCGCGCGCCAAGCCCACGCAGCGCCAGATCGTGGCCAGCGCCAGCTTCCAGCGCGCGCTGGCCAGCTCGCCCAACGGCACGGCGGCGCAGCTGCTGCAGCAAGTGCAGGGCCAGACCAACCTGCGCACCATCTACCGCGCCAAGCAGAGCATGAAGCGCGACCTGCTCAACCACCTGGGCGCCGCCTACCGCAAGATCCCGTCGCTGCTGCGCAGCTTCCTGGCGCTCAACCCCGGCTCCTTCTCGCAGTATGACGTGGGCGGGCCGGAGAGCGCGGCGCCGGGGGCGTTCGCGCGCGCCTTTGCCGCCTGCGGCGTGTTCACCGCCTCCACGGCGCTCAACCAGCAGATCTACGGCTTCGAGTACGTCCCGTGCTCCAACCGCGAGGCCGATTACGAGGGAACGCAGCTCTTCCTGCTGGGCAAAGACGGCAACATGCGCAACGTCATCATCGCGGCCGCGTGTTGCGACGCGCCCTCGCGCGACAACTTCCGCTGGTTCTTCCGCTGCGTGGAGGCCAGCGGCGTGAACCTGCGCTACTGCCCGGTGCTGTGCGCCATCGACCCGGAGCTGCTGGGCCTGGAGGCCGAGCTGGGACTCACCTTCCGCTACTGCACGCGGTACATCATCGAGCGGGAGCTAGCGCAACTGGGCGCGTTCAACCGCCACCACCACGCGCTGGTGTGGGGCTTGCAGAGCTCCGAGAGCGAGGAGGAGTACGCCAACCGCCTCGAGTGGATCGGCACGACCTGCGGTCCTGGGGTGGAGAACTATCTGCGCCAGTTCCCCATGGAGCGCTGGGTAGTGGCCGGGAATCTGGGCAAGGTGGCGCTGTACGGCTGGCGCAGTCGCACGTTCTTCGAGAGCATGGAGCAGGAGCAGCAAGATGGCTCTGCGATGGGGCAGAGTCTGGGTCTAGGCAGCAGTAGCGGGGGCTCCAGTATGGCGACGAGTGGTGTGAACCTCGCAGCAGCGGCCGTCGCCCCCAGCTCCGAAGACAACACCGTCAAATCGGCCACGACTGGCGGGACGGAGTCTCCGCGTGCCACCGCTCGGGGCGTCGACCGGTTCCGGAACTTGCTGCCCTTCGCGTTCCTGGAAGCGCTAATGCTGTCGTACATGCAGGACGCATATGAGCGCAGTATGCTAGCTGGGCAGTGGAAGCAGCAGGGGCGGAAGGTGACTCAGCGGGCCCAGGAGCTCTACGACGCGCAGTGTCGCCGCATCGGCGAGTACAAAGTGAGTCGCGCGTCGGAGACCGTGGCGTTCGTGACGCAGATCAACAAGTCCCCGAGTCTGCGGCGCCGCGTGGATCTGCAGGCCAGCACGTGCACCTGCGCCTTCATCGACCAGTACGCCATCCCGTGCCGCCACCTCATCGCCGTGCTGCTCTTCTGCGACCAGATGGACTCGGTCTGCGACCGGTTCGCGCCCGGCTACCTGGTGGACAACTACGCGTTGGCTTTCCGCGGCAAAGCCGTCGAGCTCCCGCTGGATTCCGCACTGAGTGAGGATCCCACATGCGCTCGGCCCGTGAGCGCGTCGTCTTCCCGTCGCGCGCGAGCTACCGGCACTGCGGATGGAGTCGCCAATGGCGCGGACAAGGCCGCTAGTGCTACTCCGAGGCGGCGGAACAAGCGGCCAGCATCGACGACAGATGCGGGAGGGGAGGCGCTAGATGCAGATGCGGTGGCGCCGCCAGCGCCCCAACGCTTGCGACTGTGCAAGAAGTGCCGAGGACCTGGACACAACATGCGGAGCTGCTCGTATGAGCCGCCGGCCGAGGCCCAGCCAGGTGTCTGAAGCGACCGGTATGAGACATGCAAGGCCGTGACGAGTGGGTTCTTCATTCTTCACTAGCGTCACTGTAGCGTCCTGCATACGAACAATAAAACCACCTTCAACCATACAAACAGACTGGGCGGCGACACCTTCGACAGCCACGACGACCTTACCTCTACTCGAGTTTGACCCCGCCAGCCTCGAGACGCTCGACATGGTGGCGCACGTGGCGGATCTCGAGCAGGATCTCCTCGAAGCCCGACTTCATGTGGTCCCAGCGCGCATGAGCGCGGTCTTGGCGACGCAGAATGGCCTTGAGCACCTCGCCCCAGAAGGCGCTGTTGAACGCCACAGCCACCACCACGAGCCACTGGAAATACGGAATGTACTCGAAGCCGAAGATGTCGTCCATGATCACCGGCACGTTCGTGACCAGCACGCTCAGCATCACGGACATGGCGGCTGCCAGCTGCATGTAGCCGTTGCTCAGCATGCGCGTGAACACGGGCTCCGTGAAGCTGCGGACCGTGTAGGCGCGCAGTACTTCCGTGAAGGCCAGACCCAGGAACACCATCGTCTGAGTGCGACCCAGACCGGTGGGCAGGCAGACGTAGTCAGCTCCTTCGCAGTATACGGTCGAGTTCTCGAACGTCGTCATGTCGGCCACGTCGTCCCCAAAGATGTACGAGCCATCGGAGGACTGAGCTCCGCAGTTGCCATACGTCTTCCAACCAGCGTTGATGCCTTCCCATCGCTGACACGTCACGTCCGTGTAGTCCGTGCCGTCGGAACCGCCGCCGGAGTTGTAGATGTCGTCTAGCAGCAGCGCACCAAAGTTCCAGTAGAGGCCCAAGAGGAAGGTCGTCAAGGCGCCCACCAAGAGCAGGAATGCGTTGAAGATCACCAGCAGCCAGAGTCGACCCTGGATCAGCGCCGACTGCTTGTGGCGCGGCTTGTCCTCCATGATTTGCGGATCGCCCTTCTCGAGGCTGAGCGCTACGGCGGGCATCCCGTCCGTGAACAGATTGAGGATCAGGATCTGCAGAGCCTCGAGCGGCAGCGGGAAGCCTCCAGCCACGGACAGGAAGATGAGAATGATCTCGCCGATATTCGTGGACAACAAGAACATCACGAATTTCTGGATGTTGGCGTAGATCACGCGTCCCTTCTCCACGGCAGCGACGATACTGCAGAAGTTGTCGTCCGTGAGGATCATATCGGACGCGCCCTTGGCCACTTCGGTGCCAGACACGCCCATGGCCACGCCGATGTCCGCCTCCTTCAGCGCCGGCGCGTCGTTCACTCCGTCACCGGTCATGGCAGCGATCAATCCTTGCCGCTGTAGACTCTTGACGATCTCGATCTTGTCCTCAGGTTTCGCACGCGCGAACACCAAAGTCCGTGACGTGATACTGTCCAAATCGGCTGGAGCCAGATACACATCGCCCTTTGGCCGCAGCTTCGTGCAGTCGGTGGCTTGTGCGTCCGGATCGGCACCGACCTGCAGCAAATCAATGTTCTTGGCGATGGCCACGGCCGTCGCGAGGTAGTCGCCCGTGATCATGACAGTGCGGATGGAGGCTGCTCGTGCAGTGGCGATGGCGTCACGAACGCCGTCGCGTTCCGGATCGATGGAGGCCACCAGTCCGAGAAACACCAGCGGCTGCGAAAGAGCCGCGAATTTCTCCTCCACGTCGTCGCAGTCCTGGGCGTACGGCAGCTTTTCTAGAGGCTGGATCGCCACGGCCAGCACACGCAGGGCCTGCGACGAGAGCGCGTCCACAGCGTCTGCGATCTCGTCACGCTGAGCCAGATTCAGCGGCTCGAACGTGCCGTCCTTCTGACAATAGCGCGTGCAGTTGCGCACGATGTAGTTGGGGGCGCCCTTGACGTTGGCAATGAACTTGGGCGGCTTGTCTCCAAAGTCGGAGAGCGACAGCATGTCGAACATAGCGGTACCATTCGCAGTAGGCAGTGCATTCACTGTGATCATCATCTTGCGCGACGAACTGAAGGGAACTTCCACCACACGTGGGTAGTCAGCGATCACATTGTCCTCCCAGATACCAGCTTTGGCCGCCGCAACCACCAACGGCGCCTCCGATGAGTTGCCGAAAGGGACCCAGCGTGCCGGCTCACCCTCCTCTACCTCCATTTGCTTGAGCTGGGTGTTGCTGCACAATACCGACGCGAGTAGAGTGGCTCGCACCTGGACGTTACCAGTCTCCGGATCGGTCTGGCTCACGCCTTCGTGCGACAGAATAGAGCCCTCGGGTGTGAAGCCCTTGCCGGTGATGTCGTACTCTTGGAAGTCTCCCCACAGCTTCACCGCAGTCATCTTGCCCTCCGTCAGCGTGCCGGTCTTGTCCGTGCAAATGACCGACGCGGCTCCGAGTGTCTCCACAGCCGCGAGTTTGCGCACTAACACGCTCTTCTTGACCATCTCCGCCGTGCCCGAGGACAGACAAATGGTCACCACCATCGGAAGTCCCTCTGGAACAGCGCTCACTGCAATCGACACGGCCACCATGATCATCGTGAGCCACACGGGGCTGTCCGGATGCTTTGGATCCTTCGTGCCCCGCACCATGCCCACTATGAAGACCAGCACAGCCACAACCAGCGCGATGAGGCCCATGATGTAGCCCATGTGGTGCAACGCGCGTTGAAGTGGCGTGAGTTTGGGCTGGTGCTTGGCGATGCAGTCGCCCACTGGGTTGCGAATCCACTTCTTCTTTTGTGTCGCTGGGTCGGGGGCTCCGCTCTTGGCCTGCAGCAGGGCTGCAATGGAGCCCACACGTGTGTTCATTCCAGTCTCCACCACGATACCACGCGCGTTGCCTGCGGTGATGGTCGTGGACGAGAAGACCATGTTGTCAGCCGTGAGTTTGGCCGGCTTGTCGGCCGTCGCGGGGGCGATGGACGCGTTATATTTCTTCGCCACGTCCTCAGATTCGCCCGTCAGCAGCATCTCGTTGCATTTGAGGTCGACGCTGGTGAACAACCGCAAGTCCGCGGGCACCACGTCGCCCGTGACCAAGATGACGATGTCTCCGGGAACCAGCTGTTTGCTGTCCAGCACTTGCTGCGTGCCGTCGCGCACCACGAGTGACTGCGGACTGGAGAGCTGCGCCAGAGCCTCCAGCGCGTTTCCGGCAGAGTGTTCTTGGATCGTGGCCACCACGGCGTTGAGTGTGACGATGGCCAGGATGGCAATGCCCTCGACCCACTCCTGCAACGCCAGGGACGCAAGCGCCGCGAACAGCAGCATAGCAATGATCAGGTTGTAGAACTGCAGCAAGAAGATGACGACCACGGGCGTGCGCGCCTCCTCGTCCAGTTTGTTCATGCCATAGCGCAGCACACGCCGCTCCACGTCCATGTTGCCCAGACCGCGCTCGAGATTCGTGTTGAGCATCTTGGAGATGATCTCCGTGGAGCGTTGGTGCCAGGCCTTCTCGTCCTGCTGGTTGAGCGTGGCGAAGGATTCCCGCGCACTCGCCGGGTTGGCGGCCAGCAGCAGCTCCCCGTCGTTCAGGAAGCGCGAGCGGTGGTCTGGCACGGACGTGGGCCCCGCCACCGCAGCCGAGTTGGTGTTGGCGGCCAGCTTGGCGTCCGAGTGGTACAGGTCCGCCATGGTGATGGACCGCGGGCCGCTGACGTCGATCACGTGCGCGCCGCGCTCCCCTTGGTACTCGAACGAGCGCCACGGCCCGCGCGGTGACTCCATGCTGGCGTACGCGCCGCTGTGGAGCGAGCGCGACGGCAGCGACGTGGAGCTCTCGTAGCCCGACATGGCGAGGGGTTTCTCCGGTAGAAAGGTGGTTGCCGTGGAGGTTCTTGGAGGCGGTTTGATGCGAGTCCGAAGGCGCCAATTCGGAAATGAGAGGACTTCGGCGCAGGGAACTCTGGATTTGCACTTGCATTTGCATTTGCATTTGCATTTGCATTTGCATGTTGGGTTTTTTGCAGGTCGAAAAAAACAGGTGAAAGGTGATGGATACGCTTCTTCAACGGCGCACGTGCGAGAGCAGGATCGGGCATTCGCTGCGCGTTTTTTAATGCGCAGCGATTGGTTAATCTCTTTAATGACGGGCCTGATTCGCCTGATGCGTTAAACACTTGCAGCGCTTCGCGAAATCAAAAACAGCTGGCTGAAGAGACATATCGCTCCTCTTCCTACAGTATCACATGACCATCATCCATGAAAACCTCTCAGCTGTGCGTCACGCTGGCTCGTTTGCACCGTGCTTCTATTTTGCACTTGCACTTGCCAACCGCTTTAATCTCACCACGCTGCGCTCCGGAACGCTATCAACCAGTTACCCTCGGAAAGCACTCGCGCGAAATCTCATAAGCTTATTAATGCATGTATTGCGATAACTTCCAGCCGAAGAAGCCACAACGATGGACTTGCCGTTGAAGCTGAATCGCTGGTCATCTGCATGGAACCTCAGCACCGCTGAGGACTGGCGGGGCAATATGGAAACGCGCAAATCTGGAAGATATCGAATTGCGCCACGCGAGTTGCGTGGCTTCCATCGTCGCTCATGCATTGGCTTCCTCACGAGGAGTGGGTGCCAGAGGAGATGGGACCCAGCAAGAGGTCACTGCCACCGTCACGGCGCCACGTGGCTCGAGTGGCTCGAGTGGCGCGCTGTGCGAGCATTTGCGCGCGCATCATAGACAGCCTCGAAAGGTTTCATGCCTGTGCT
>MBAC02008078.1:0-23480 GCA_001712635.2 Nothophytophthora sp. Chile5
GTGGTGTACGGTCCGCGCGAGCTCAAGACGGCAGCGGCGGGCTCGGCCAGTAGTGGTTCAGCGTCTGTGGGTACTGGATCGGGCAATGCTGCCAGCAACACGCAGCCGCGCGCTACGGTGAACTGCGAATTCACGCAGGCGGCGTTCGCCACCTCGGAGCGCAAGCCTCAGCGCAGTGGCGACCGCAAGAAGCTGGAGCTGTCGCTGGCAGTCAAGCAGATTTTCGAGGCCTGCATTCAGACGCAGCTGTATCCGCGCTCGCAAATCGACATTTTCGTGCAGGTGCTGCACGCGGATGGCGGCGAGCTGGCGGCGAGCATCAACGCTATTACGCTGGCGCTCATCGATGCGGGCATCGCGATTAATGACTTCGTGGTGGCATCTTCCGCCGGGTATTTGCAGCAAACGATGCTCTGTGGTATGTTTATCTGCCGTGGTTGGTGCTTGCTCTATCTTGCTGGCTGTCTGATCTGACGAATCGCATTTGGACGGCTCCTTGACAGATCTCAACTACGCGGAGGAGGTGGCCCGTGCGCCGCAGATGGTGATCGCGCTAAACCCGCGCACGCAGAAACTGAACTTGCTGCAGATGGAGTGCAAGCTGCCGCTGGAGCTGTTCGAGAGCCTCATGGAGGTCGCCACCGAAGGCTGCAACCAGATCTACGACTTGCTGCAGAACGCCGTGCGCGAGAACACGTGGAAACGGCTACGGTCGCGCGGCACGGCAGCCGCGTAGAGGCTTTACACACTGTCAATCACATCCACCGACGCAGAGCTTCGTCGTCGAGATTAACATACCGGTAGGCAAGGAGGTAAACACATTAGGCTTGGTGGTCCATTTGCCAAGGGCATTGGCTTTAACCCTTTTCAGTACAACAGCTTTGGATCGCGACGCAACCGTCGCAGGTAGATTTTCAAATATTTACGAATCGCTAGTCATAAGTACCAAATTTACGATAATACCATCAACGTATCTAGGTAATTCGAAAAGTTGCAGTTCAGTAATTATCAATAACTTGAAATAGCCCACATGCACTCTAAAATTACCGCGCGGTTTTTTCGCAATCAGTTTGGCGCTGGCGGCAAGTGGAAGTTTTGAATTTTCCTGTCGCGCCCAAAACGCGGTCACAACAAGATTAGTTCGGCAGCTCGACTTCGTGCAGCGCAGACAATGGACCACCGCGTCGCTTCTACTTCCCCGCGCGTGTTCACGCCGCCCGCATCAGATGCGCAGGAGAACCAGGAACCCGTCCATGTCGCAATGGATGCACAGCGCGCAGTGGTTGCGCCGGGACCGCCCGCCAAAGTGGAAGCCACCCAACATTCGAGCGCGAGCGACCCCAGCCACCGCAAGCACCGCCGCGCGCTGAATAACATCGACAGCAATCGTCTTCCGCCAATATTAAACCCCTCTCCGCTTCCGCCGAAGCGCCCGCTGTCTGCACAGCCCACACGCGGCCCCAAGGGCCCAGTACAAGCTGCGCTATCAGGTAATTTGCACAGCCACGTGGCACGACCCACTGGTGCCCAGATGCCGCGCTCTGGAGACCCGAAGACGACTCCGCGAACGTCACTAACTGGTCTGAAGCGTCTGGCAACGTCGACTGCCAACGGAGCGAGGTCCCCGGCGGATGCAAGTCCCCCCTCGGAGGCGAAGGAAAGCGAGAACCTGGCCTGGATGGACATGATGCTCGCGTTGCTGGAGAAGCGCTATGGCCCGCGCTCGACGCTGCCCGTGTGTGTGTCTGACCTCGAAGCTGCCGATATGTTCCAGCCGCGAAGAAACAAGAAGCACAAGCCAGTTAGCGACACTGCCGTCCAGCCACCGGCAGCGCCCGCACGAAGCGGCACTAGCAACAGCCTTATCAAGCCCCGGACTAGCCTGGGCCCCAGTAAAATTCGCCCGAGCAACGGCCCTCCAGACACTGCTCTGCCAACGACGAACGGCGCCAGCGCTGCCAGCTTGAACCAGCGTATTGCAAGCGAAATGTCCGTGTTAAAGCCCGCGGACACGCCGGGAATTCCCGCTCGAACGGACCAAGAGCATGGAGAAAAGACACGCGAGGAGAAACGACAGCGGCTGCTTCTGCGCCACGCGCTGCAGATCCAGGCCTCGAGCGTGTCATCGTCTACGAGTTGTGGGTGCAAGACCGGCTGCCTCAAGATGTACTGCATGTGCTTCAGCTCGCGCGGCTACTGCCACGCTGGTTGCGCCTGTGACGCCTGCAAGAACGCTCGCAACAACAAGGCGGAGCGCGTGGAAGCTATCCAGAACTACTTGGCCAACGACCCGCGTGCCTTCTCGTATGCGTCGCTGCCACAGGACGCTAGCACCACCGGCTTCCTTCACCTCCTGCCGCGGGTAACGAAAGCAGGCTGACCTTAAACGTTGCGTCGGAGCTCTACGGGACTCTAACATTGCTGTTCTGCGTTTGTATACCTAGAAATCCAGCGCGGTCGTGATGCGCGGGTGCCGCTGCAAGAAGTCCAAGTGCCTCAAGAAGTACTGCGAGTGCTTCCAGAACGGCGTCGGCTGCACGGCGCACTGTCGCTGCGTGGACTGCTCCAACCACAGCGAGTCCTCGGCTGCGCACCAGCATCGCCACCTCCAGAAGGGCAGCGCTACCAGTCGTGGCAAGCGCGCCCATGCAGGCGCCAGCGTCTCGGGCAGTGCCGGGGCCAAGCCGTTCCATCCCGTGCAGGTGACGGTGACCAAGCAGCCCAAGCGCAACTTCGTGCTCAAGACGCTGCGTCTCAACCTGTAGCTTTCGTGGCTGACCCTGACAAGTCGACTGCAAGCAGAGGCCACTCTCGTCTTCTTGATAAGAGGCCGACGTGCTTCCGGCAGTCAGGCCACGTTTGGCTGATATGCTGCACCAGAAGCAGCCAAGAAGAGAGAGCCCAACGCAAATGCACGCAGACCCCCATAGATTCTCTTTGCGCTCTTCGTCAGCGGCATGAACCAAATGAACACCCGTCCATCTCATTGGGGTGTCCGATCCGAATGTCCCTGGTGTTGGTGGCCGAATTATTTGGTGCAAACCGTCGGATACTTTATCGAATAATTATCCGCGGAATAGGGGTTAATTCCCATTCACTCTGCCCACGTCGCGGTCAACGTAGCCCATCGGCGTCGGAGAGCAGCTCGGAGGCCTCCACGTCGGGCAGGGAGGCCGCGAAGATGGAGCCGTCGAAGAAGCGCAAGCCCACGTATGTCGTCCGCAAGGTAGGGCCATCTCTTGGTCCTCTCGAGCACAGCTGCCATCATTCTTGCAGTTGTGATCTGACGCGGACGTCGCCGCTCAGGAGGAGACGCAGACGCTGCGGAGCGAAATCCGCCAGTTGGAGTCCCAGGTGGCGGTGCTGCAGACGCGAGGTTTGCCTTCAGGAGCATCGGAGGCAGCCGACCCGGCGCTGATTGCAGTGAAAGCGGAGGCGAAGGTGCTGGCAAGCGTCGGTCGAAGCCAGCAGCTCGACGTGGCTGCCGCTCAGTCACTGATGACGCGCTGTCTGGTACGAAAGCGAGCTGGAATGAGGTCAATTGGTTTGCAGAAGTGCTCGAGGGAGCTCATGTCTTCTTGCGCTGCTGTGAGTGGTGTAGGGGTCCCAGTCCTCGCATCCGTTGCACACGTACATCTCTCTGCCGAAGGACTGGAATGAACGGCGGGCCACGATGCAGGCGATACGAGAAGAGAAGCTGCGCAATGCATTCGAGTACGTCATGACTCGCAGGCAGCACCTCGCGGAAAGCCAAATGCAACGGTCGCGCGAGAACTTCGAGACGGAGGACGGCGGTTTCTGCTCCCTGGGCTTCTCAGTGGTGCATTTCCCCGGCGTGCGATCTCTGCAGCAAGTGTTTGACGCCGTGTGCTTCTACCTTTCCAACATGGAGATCAGCATCTCGGAAAGACTGGGAAACATCACAGTGCGAGAGGACTACGACGTCATTGAAGGCTCCGCATACAACGCGCGAATCACATCGAGAGACGCGAGTGGCCTCACGACGGAGACGAACGCCATCGGGTTTACGCAGCTCTTCGGCGAAGACGATCCCCGGTTTGGCGGAGATCCCTGTGCCATCGTGGCAAGCGACTGCGTAGATGAGGACGAGCTGTACCCGTATCGCCCGAGCGAGTACGTTCGAAAGGACATCTCTGGCGCCGTCGTCTTGACTGCGAGTCGGCGGAAGAAGCAGCACACGGAAAAGGGGTGTGCGGTGAACACAGACAGCGACGGGGGTGAGGACGACGACGAGCTGGTGGTCACGATGCATCAAGCAGGGTTCTTGAAACTGCACTGCCCGCAGTTCCCAGTGTCGCCCTTCGCGTCGCAGGAATTGGAGGCGGGGATCTCCCAGTGGGGCGACGTGATGTTCAAGACTGTGCGAGGTATCGTGTATGGCGAACCGTACTACCGGTAGTACATGTACCTCAGACTGTCAGGCACCGGAGGACAATAGAAGCGCAGGTGGTGCTTCCATGCGATGAGGAAAGAGCTGGCTGAAGCTGGTCGCCATGCAGCACACAATGCTTCGTGTTCGGGCGTGTTGGTCGGCGCGTCATTCCACCGTCTCCATACCGGGAATGTTCTGATTTTCGGAGGTGGGACTCAACTCGTCTGCACCTCTCCAAACCCCACGAATCGCAATTAAGTATGCCGTGCACTTATCACAACGTCTTGCCGGACGTTTTTCTTCTAGTCTCCGGCTCCATGCGCCTGAACCGAAAAGAGGGCAGGCCAGTCTACTCCTGAGCATGAAAGACGAGATAGATGCATTCGAACTCAGGAATGCACCAAGATCAGACTCGCAGAGAGTAATGCCAGATGCACCGAGCTCTCCGATGCTGGAGCGGCGACACTAGCTCCACTCCGGCCGAAATGTCCAATTCAAATTTATTAGCTTTGCTTTTACTTACTACCCTCGTTTACTGTTTGATCATACTTACTACTTTCTCATATCCTTACTTCTGTTGCAACCTCGCTGCATCTCCGTCCTCCCATCAACCTCGGAGCAGCGTGAGGTTGCCCTCGCAATGGGCCGCCGCCAGCATCGCCGGGTGTTCGAGCACCTCACGCATGTTACTGAGCCGCTTGGCCGGGTCCACCACCAGCATGCGAGCCAGTAGGTCCATCGTGGCGGCCGAGAAGAGGTGGTCCATGCCCCAGAGCTTGAGCACGCCCCGACAGCCGACGGTCTTGACCATCTCGAAGCCGCGACACTCCGGGAAGGGCAGTCTCAGGAACGGCGAGCCAGTCAACAGCACGAAAAACACGGCGCCCAGCGACCACACGTCGGCTCGAACGGGGTCGTACCAGGAGCCACTCACGGCTTCGGGCGCCGTGTAGTGCAGGTTCCCAGCCACGCGGTCTCGAGACGGTTCTCTGGCTCGCGTCGTGCTGGCTCCGAAGTTGCAGATCTTGCACTCGCCCTCATTGGTCATTAGGATGTTCTCCGGACACAGATCGCGGTGTGCGATGCCATTGGCATGGAGATACCGCAGGCCCCGAGCCAGCTGCAGCAGCCAGCGACGCGCCTCTTGTTGCGGAACTCGCAGTGTTGGACGAGCACCCAAGGCGCCTCGAGCCACCAGATGCGCCTGCAAATCCCCGCGAGGACAGTACTCCATGATGAGGCGGAACGTTTCGCTGCCGACGGTCGTGGCGTGGTACCGAACAATGTAGCGTCGGCCTTCGAGAACACTTCGCCTGCTGTTTCTTCTTGCCACGCTTGATTCAACAGCACTGACTTCCTCACGCTCGAGCGACAACAGCCTTTGCACGGTACGCCACTCCTGCCAAGTGCGGAGGCCGCTGCCCCCGCCACGGTCCGAGTCCATGGTGAGCTCGCGCACTTTCACCGCTACGACCTGCCTGTCGGTGACAGCTGGCTTCTCGACGTCGACGTCATCCGGAACCACCGTCTCCATGTGGCCCACGTACACTTGACGCGTCAGGCGGCGCGTCAACTCCACGCACGTCGTGGACGCCGCGCGATTGCGGTCGTCGGCGACAGCCGAGGCGTCCCGCTGCATGGCCGGTGGGGAGGCGGAGCTGCCTCCGCCGCTAGGCCGCGCCCCGCTGACCTGTCCGCCTGGATGAGCTCTGTCCGACGTCACCTTGTCTGGCTACTTTGGGTTCCTCGCTGCCGCCGACGGAGACGCCCTTGTCCTCCTCTCGCTCCGTTCTCAAGTGAGGAGACCGGAGTGAGAAGACTGGAAGACGGACGGATGGGGCTTACGATCCCACGGCGCCGCTCCTCTGTGATAAGCGAGGCGAGTCACTCCGGCTGATTGGTGAGCCGCTGGCGGGTGGAGTGCAGTGGCACCCGCCACGAGCGCAGCCCACTGTGGTCGGGCAAACGATCCGACACCGCGCTGTTGGTCATTTTCTCACGTTGGGCTGGCGCTTCTGCTGCGGGGCCTCCTTCTCTCTCCCCCATCCGGCGGACAGTCCGAGCGATTGATTGGTAGCCAGTGGGCGCGCAAGGTACCTGCCAATGGGGAAGCAGTAGCCGCCTGTACGGTAGTCGTGGGGTTGCATGGCGCCTCGCATTGGGCGCGGCTGCCGACGCCATCCAGCCATTACGGCATTGTAAAATACCGACCAGCGCTGATACAGTAATCTTCTGGAGACTCTCGGCTGCCACGTCAGACGAGGAGCTCAACTGCTCTGACGATCGGACGATAATCAGGTTTTTGTTCAACGCGGATCGCGGAATTTTAGCTAGAAATTGTAAGAACAAAATTGAATTACCGGAATTACCGGCATATTGCACACAATACCGGTATCAAGCTTCCAGTTCAACTTTGAGGCTGCACGCCACCTCACGCCCAACTTGCGCATGTGGGTGTCGGAATGCCCCTCCGCGTGCTCCTGGGTCGGAAGCCCTTGCTCTTTCGGCACGGCAGTTTGGTCGCCGAATCGCTCGCAAGCTTTCCATTGTGCCCGTGTCGCCGTCTCGGGCAGTGCTCCCAGCTCTAGAACGGGCCTTGACTTGAGCGGTGAGCCCGGCCGCACCCTCTGGCCTCTGGGGGACTGAGGAGACGCCCGTCGAACTTTCGGTGCTGCATACAGTTCTTGCTTGGATCGGTCCCCATCGTCAAAGTCGCTTGCGAACCAGGTAGTCAGTCGCATTCACTTTCGAACGCATCTGGCCGCTTATTTATAGGCTGTGGAAGGCTCAAAAGCACCTCTTGATCAAATAGCCACAAGGCCTTCTTCATGACGGCAGGCGTGTCGGTGTTTGCCGTCGCTCCGCTGCCTCCAAGCACGCAGTGTACGCTGCAATCGCCCTCGTTGCCACCACCCGAGCCGCATCCGAGCCATCGCGGCACCACTGAACGGCATCTATCCCAGCTGTTCAACCTGTGGGAGCGGGTCCAGGTGAGCCACTGCGGCCAATACTCCGTCGAACGGACGTTGGCTCTGAACGAATACTGCCAGCGGGTGTCGCCCTTGCGCGTGGCGGCGGTGTGCGTCTTCACGCCGCTGTGTCCACTGATGGTCGTGGTGCTAACCGAGTGTCTCCTACTGCGGCCTGCAGCTGAAGGTTCAGCAGCCAACTACGCCTTCTGGATCCGACACAGCTGCATGTTGTTGCTCATCCTACTGGGGGTCATGATGCAAGCGAAGGCATGGGTCCCAGGCCTCCCGTTGTCGGGCAGAAGGCTTCTCGGAATCGCCGTCGGCTGCTCCGCTGTCGCTACGGCGCTGGAGATACTAGTGGCGGAGCTCTGGGTCTTCCCGATCCCCTTTATGGTCGTGCTAGGCGCTCCACCGGTGGTGGTTCTCGTGATGTTCACAACACGGTGCGTCCTTGGACGAGACGCCTTACACAGTATTCCGGACAGAGCTTTCTACTTGCGTCGATACTTCCAATTGCTAGCGGCGCAAGCGTCGCTCACGACCATCTACCCAGTCTATCGGACGTTGTTCCTCGCCGCACCCAGCTACATTCGCCAACTGCTGATGGTTCTACTGCCGGTGCTGGATCTTGCACTAAAGAACGTGCTGGCTATCTGCGGATCGCACCTCGAAGATCGCCTGCCCGAGGTCATCGTCTTCACCGTCGACGTCTTCAACGCGCTCTATGCGGTGCTTTGTATGCGAAGCGCCAACTCCTTCGCCATGGTCGGAGTCACTGCGACTTTGAACGCGCTCATGATGGCGCTGGCTCTGCAGGGCATGCACCGTCGGTCAGGTGTAGCGCGGGCGAATTCGATGGTCAAGGAGAGACGGCAAGGCGATGCGATGGAGACGCTGGTCATGGCGACGATCAGACTGCTGCAGACCCCTGAGAAGTTGGATCCCTCCGAGCTGCGCGGCATCCGACTGCTTTCTGGTGCTCAACACAGGCTTTCAGACGCCAGTGCGACTCTGCTGGACGCTCTGGCCGCTCGCGCAGTCTACAACAACGACCGCAGGGCGTCCACGACCATGTCCATGACGCAATTGAAGGATCGATACGCGTCGGCAACGATGACTAGATCCATCTTGACCGACGTTAGCTACGCAACGGCACGACCTTCACGCTTGAGGACGCTGCTGCGATGTTGTTGCTTTGCTGGCAAAGTCGACCCAGTCGGAGGCCATCAGCAGAACACGAGGGTCGTGAGGCAGACCCTGCAGCTGCTGTTCGACAGCGAGTATCTCGGCCTCGCCGCCTACACGCAGTGCGTCGTTCCGGTGATCTACATCGGGTACATGACGTGTCTCCAGAACGTGCCCAACCGACTGTACTACCCAGACAATGGAGTCGTTGAGGATGCTCAGCTTTTCACCGAGCGCATGAGGTTGATCGCGGTCTTGGCGGGGCTTCAACTCGCCAGTCTGCTGGTGCTGCACACCTTCGCGACTAGTCACTTCGCGGTCTCGACGCTCTATCAGGTGGCCTTCGTGCTGGAGACGCAGGCAACGTTGGTGCAAGGCAAACTCGCCTCGTGGCTCATCTTCTCCGTGGGGTTCCCCCTCGAGCACTACGGTGAGTTCTCTGGACGAAATGGTGTCAATCCTGCCGTCTGAACTGGTGTGGGCTCGTGTTGACGCTGCTGTTGGGAGTATTGACGTAGGTGCCGACTTCTCCTTCCGCTTCGCATGGATTCAAAGCAGAGCCCCGTAACGAGTCCGCTTTGATCGCCGGGTACAAAGCAGAGCGAGATTGGCGGAAGAATCGCCCATACAACCAGCACCAAGTGAAGTCCAAGCTAGCAACTCAATGTTTAGGACACTCAAATGACTGGTGGGGAGCTAGCAAGTGGTCTCTAAATATGTACATGACGTCAGCTGCCAGCAATACGCATCGCCAGATGCGTCTGAACAGCGGTCTCATTAGTCGTAAACCTGCGGCGTAGCGGCTTTATTAGGCCCACCACCTTGCATCCACCCGAAGTGGAAAGTGAAATCGACGCCTTCATATCAACAGCACAGACACAAACGAGTGAGCGGGCGAGCCAACGCAGAAACGGGAGGGGCAGACGCTTACCATAGTGCTCCAGCGTGAAGGCCACCGCGAAGATGAGCCAGGTGGCGATCTTGCCCTGCACGAGTTGGGCGTGGGTCTCTAGCACGAAGGCCACTTGGTAGAGCGTGGAGACTCCGAAGCGCATGGCCACAAAGGCCTGAAGCGCCAGTAATGCGACCAGCTGGAGCCCCACGAAGACGGCGAGGACCGTGGGGTGGGTCGACTCCGACTCGTGCATGTAGTAGCTGCGGCTAGGCACCACTTGGAGCACCGCCATGTACACCATGTAGATCATGGGCGTAATGCACTGTGTGTAGGCAATGAGGCCGATGTATTCATTGTTGAACAGCAGTTGCAACGTTTGGTTCACTGCGATCGTGTTCTGTTTGCGGGTCTCCTTCAATATGTCGTTCATCACGGGGTTTCCAGGTAAGAGCAACGGCCGCAATTTCATGGAGGTTGCCAGCCGCTCAGACACGGCCACGAGCTCCGCCATCCGTCGCGAGGATCCCATGTGAGGCGAAATTCTTCGCGACGACCCAGATCGACTCGAATTCGATCCCAGAGACGGCTCCATTTGAGCCGAGACCTTGCGGGAGGGCGGGGCTTGGCTCGAAGCTCTTCGCGAGGCCTCGAGTTGAGCTGATTGCCGTCGTGACGAAGGTGCGTCCAGTGGTGTCAACGGAGTGGCGGGCGAGTCGGCTCCGAAGCTGTCGGTCTCGGAATCGTCGTTCGTCTCCTTGTCCTGACTCAGCTTCTCGCGACTGTCGAAGCGGAAGCCGAGTGACTGGCTGAGTCGCATTGTGATCTGAGTGCTGAAGCGCTTGCCCGCCGCTGGAAGTACTAGGGCAGCCGCTCGGATCCGCTGCATGAACCGTGACCGCGGTTGAGGTGCGACAATGAAGTGTTCGGCACTCAGTTCAGGCCCACTCATAGCTATCGACGAGTACCGAGACTTGCGCTGTGCCATGGACCCGAGGTTGGTGGGTCTTCGCTCGTTGTTATAGACGCAACGAGCCGCCAAAGCCGCCAGCAGCGCCGTGTTGGTTTCCAGCAGATTGTGCTGCGCCCCGGACAACAGACAGATCTGCCGCAGCTCGGCTGGATCCAATTGCCCCGGCGTCTGCAGTAGTTCCAGCGTGGCTTGGAAGAGCGTCCCCATGGAATCCACGGCGTGTGTCTCGGAAGTGCCGGTCTCGGACAAGATGGAGTGCTGCCGCTGCTGCTGGCGATGCAACAGCCGTTGGGCCGTGCGCTTCGCCAGCGCCACCCGGGACCGACGGTGCATTCCGTGGAGCGAAAGCAGCAGATCCAGCAGGTTGAAGGTCACTACGACCGCCACTGTCTTGAGCGAGTTGGTGCTGCGCATACAGAGCACTGAGTAGAGCGAGTTGAAGACGTCCACGGTGAAGACGATGACCTCGGGCAGCCGGTCCTCGAGGTGGGCACCGCACGCGGCCAGCACGTTCTTCAAGGCGAGGTTCACGACCGGCAACAGCGACATGAGCAGCGGCTGGACGCTGCTGGGCATGGCCAGAAACAGCGCCTGGTACGCCGGATAAATATGCATGAGCGACGTCTGCGCGGCCAACAGCTGGAAGTACCTCCGCACGCGGAAGTCCGCGTCTGGGATGTCTCGTAGTGCCCCTGGACCAACAACAAGCGCCATCAGGGCGATCCAAACGATATATATCGCTGGATAGCCGAGGATACTCATGAACGGGATGGGGAAGACCCAGAGCTCCGCTATCAACACGTTCACTGCTGTGGAGACGCCAGCAGAGCCGGCGGAGATCCCTAGCATCCTCCAGGGAGTCAACGGCAGCTCTGGAAGCCACGCCTTGGCTTGCAGCATGCCACTGATCATCGTGAGCGTCATCATAACCGCGTGGCGGATCCAGAAAATGTAATTCGCGGTCGAGCCTTGAGCTGCTGGCTGCAGAGGCAGACACGCTGCTAGTACGACGACCAGCAACGGGGAAAGCGGCGTAAGCACGCAAACGGCCACCACGCGGAAGGGCGACGTGCGCTGGCCGTACTCTTCCAGCGCCAGCATGCGCTCGACGGAGTACTGGCCGCAATGACTGACTTGCAGCCGCTCCCACAGGTCGTAGAGTGGGCTCAGCGAGTGGCCGAAGAAGGTCAAGGTGTCAGCGAGGCGACTAGCTTGGCGTTGATGCGGCGGAGGTGGATGTACGTCCTGGGCGTCCGGAGGCGGCGGATGTATATCCTGGGCGTCCGGAGACAGCGGAACCACTGCGACGCCCCGCACCCCAGTCATCTCGGACTGCTGGGACCCCAGCCGGACGGAGGAAGACGAGGAACGAGCGTTGGGTTTTGAGGCGAGGCGGCTTTGGCTGGGGCCACCATGCTGCCGAGAATACCCGTTGAATGGTGCGACTATTATTATCTGAACACGTTACTAGCCTTTAGCATTATAGGCGGAGGGCTACTCACTGCCTTCGTGGGAGGCAGAGCTGTCCGAGCCGTCCTTGTGGATCCAGGCGAAGCGGAAGGTGAAGTCGACGCCTGTGGAAACGACGTCCGTCATGTCAGAATGCGAAGTCCATTGTCTGGTTCCTCGCCATCAAAGAGAGTCTTACCGTAGTGCTGGAGCGTGGACTGCACGGCGAAGATGAGGTAGATGAGAACTTTGCTCTGCACGAGAGTGGAGTGCGTCTCCAGGACGAACGCCACCTGGTAGATCGTCGAGACGGCGAAGCGCGAGGCCACGAAGACGTGCAGTACGACCAGAAGGACCAACTGGAGAGCGGCCAGCATCGCAATCACCAGCATGCGGTCCACGAACTGGGCGGCGTCGCCCAAGTACTGATAGTGGATGGGGTAGTACACGTGATTGGGCACGGCCTGGAGCACGGGCATGTACAATACGTAGAGGATGGGGATGACGCACTGCGTGTACGCGATGAGCGCCAGGTACTCGTTGTTGAAGAGCAATTGCAGCGTCTGGTTCACCGCCTTCGTGTTCTGTTTGCGGGTCTCCTGGAGCACGTCGGTGATCGCGGGGGCGCCCATGAGCAGCAGCGGCCGCAGCTTGGCTGCCGTCTCAATCTGTGTGGAGGTCGGTACAAGCTCCGAGATGCTTCGATCCGAGTCCAACCACGAAGACGCTGGCAGGAGTCGAGGCTTGGATAGTCGTGGAGTCTGGATAGTCGAGGGCTTAGCCGTCGGCATCGTCGGTGCGGCGTGGGGGAAGCTGCCCAAGCTGTCCGTGTCGGAGTCCGTGGCGTTCTCCTTGCTGCTGCGTCTGTCTTGGCGAGAACCGACCACCGTGCTGCCTTGTCGACCGCCAAGCCGGGCACCAAGTTGGATGCTGAGTCGTTTACTGGTGGCAGGGATCTGTTCCAGAGCGGCTGGGATCTGCACCAAGGCGACTCGCAGTCGCTGCGCCAGTCGAGTGGTCAGCGCCACTGACATCGTGAAGTGGGAGGAGCTGAACACGCGCTCCTCCACCGCCGCCGAGGCGAAGCGCGACTTGCGCTGGGTCATGGAAATGGCCACAGAGGTTCTCCGCTCGTTGTTGTAGACACATCGAGCCGCCAGGGCGTCCAGCAGCGTCGTGTTGGTCTCTGAGAGTTTGTGTTTCACCCCCGACAGCAGGCGGATCTTGCGCAGTTCGGTGAGATCCAGCTGGCCTGGCGTCTGCAACAGCTTGACCGTGGCCGCCACGAGCGTGCTGAGCATTTCTGGACGACTGGCAGCAGTAGCAGTCGCCTTTAGGAACGAGTCGGTCCGCTTTGACTGCAGTTGCGATTGGTGGACGCTTCGACTTGCCAGCGCCACTCGAGAGCGTCGAGTCATGCCGTGAAGAGACAGCATCATGACGCCGGCGTTGATTGCTGTGGTGGTCATAGCCATCCTCAGTGAATTGGCGCTGCGCATGCACAGCACCGAGTAGATGGCGCTGAAGACCTCGACGGAGAAGACGATGGTCTCCGGCAGGTTGTCCTCAAGGTGCGCTCCGCACACAGCCAGGACGTTCTTCAGCGCGAGGTTCATGAAAGGCAGCACCGCCACTAACAGCAGCTGGAAGACGTTGCCCGCAGCTAGGAACACCGCTTGATAGGCTGGGTAGATGCCTAAGAGCGAGGTTTGCGCTGCCGTCAACTGCAAGAAGCCGCGGCAACGGACACTTCCGTCTGGGATGCCATATAACGGGTCAGGCCCTAAGACCAGTCGTGTTGCGATCCCCCAGAGGGCGATCATTAACGGCGCGCCAGTCAGTATCAGGAATGGAAGCGGGAAGACCCAGAGCTCGGCGATGAGCACGTTCAGTGCCGTGTACACGCCAGCGGTGCCACAGGCGATTCCGCAGATCTGTCTCGTGGTCAAAGCGAGCTCCGGGAGCGACGCTCTGGCCTGCAGCATGGCACAGAGCACCAAGAGGGTCCCCATGACATCGTGGCGGATCCAGAACACGTAGTTGGCGGTCGTGCCGGCTTCCACGGGGCTCAAGGGGATGCACTCGGTCAGGACGATCACTAGCAGCGGAATCAACGGAGTGATCAAGCACACAGCCAGCACTCGCGCGAGTGACGTGCGTTGGCAGTATTCGTCCAGCGCCAGCATCCTCTCGACGGAGTATTGACCGCAGTGGCTCACTTGAAGCTGCTCCCAGAAATTGTAGATCGGCGTTAGTGAATGCCCGATCAAGCTGATGCCACCGCGTCGACGACTTGGCTGTCGGATCGGAGGTGGAGGCGGAGAAGGTGGCTGTGGCTGTGACGGTGACTGTGACGGTGACGATGCAGGTGCGGCGGCTTCGCGTGTGTCGGACTGGAGCGGAGGCGGTCTGGTGTTTCCGTTGATGCTGTACATCGTGCTGCTTCCGCGTCGAACTGGTTCGCGCGGCTTGGGCGGCTGCGGGCCGTTTGCCTTGCTCCCAGCGCCGCTCGTTGTGCTGCTGCCTCGTCGGAAGCCATCGAGAGGATCTGGGGACCAAGGCATCACGGGGGAACTCCGGACGTTGTGCAGCACGCTGCTACCTCGTCGAAGTGCTTCATGCGTGTTCGACGCCTGCGGGGCGACGGGGACCCCTCGACTGTCAGACATTTTGCCGATGCTACTCGAAGAACTTAGTGGCAAACAGGAGGCGGCGGCGAACAAGGCGGGGGAAGGCGCCCGGAATAGCAGATTGCTATTATTAACAGAGCTGACGGTGGACTTTGGACTGCTCGAACACCCTGGGCATTGCCCAGCGGGCAAGCCAACGCTGCAGGCCTGTTGAAACTGTCCTCCAGTTTCAGAGCGCAGGAATGCCACGACCTTCGAGGAGTGAGGCGCATTTGTTTTACGCAGCAATACACGACTGGCCACTTCCTAAGTGCGTGCGATGCGGGTGAAGCAGCATGTCACCCCGCGCTCCTCGCAACCGAAAGGCAGCTCCGCCGTTTCACCGGGACGGAGCAACGCCGGAGGAGAGTCAGAGATCAGTCCGGTCTGAACCTGAGACTTGAGACTCAAGTCAATGCACGCAGTTCGTCAAGCACGAAAGCTCAGCTTTTCAGGGATTCAAAGCCAAAGGTTCGAAAGCTGCCAAGCGGAGATTTTGCTTCCAGCCTGTTCGTGGGTTCGCCACCCGCTCCACCCGATGACGCCGAGCGTGTCGGCTCGGGGGTGCCGTGTCACAACACGCAGCCTCGCCGCACATTCACTCACTCACGACCCCGGAGAGCATCCTTGCTTCGCCAGCGCAGCAGTGAAACCATCCGTTCGGCTGCAGGACGCTCGTTGAGGCCACAATCCTACCGAGGAAGAAGCTCTGCACATCCAGTCCCCATAGCTCGGGGAGGCCTGGCGAATGAGAGCATCATCGCCTCGTTAGGCATGCTGTGATTTGGGCGGGAAGGGAAGAGCTGGCTGGGTTTCCACTTGGCACAGTTGGAAAAAAACGGTTGCGAAGGTAGAACTAAAAAACGGTATTACGACAGTTAGCGAGCATGTTGCTGGTATTTAAGAGCAAAGCGGCGTTTCCTCTGATAAATCATCATTTGAAAATGGAATGTTCCTCATCGGCTGGCTGCTACTGGATTCCCTGCCTGGGTTCTCGCTGCTTGCTGAGCTTCTGTGTCGGCCCGACGACTCGCTGCGAGCAGTGCCGGGTGGTTCAGCACCTCCGTCATGTTCCGCAGGCGCTTGCTGGGTTCAAACTCCAGCATCTTGGAGAGCAGGTCGATGGTGGCGTACGACAGCAACGTGTCCATCTTCCAGGCCTTGAGCACACCACGACAGCCCATGGCCTTCACGGCCAGGAACTCGGAGCTGATGGGCGACGCGAACTGCAGCAGCGGGCAGCCCGTCACCAGCATGAAGAGCAGGATGCCCAGGGACCACACGTCGGCTGTCATTGGGTCGTAACTGGCCTCTCCTACGACTTCGGGGGCCACGTACTGCGTCTTGCCCACACAGCCGCTGGCCTTCGTGTCGGCACGGGTGCTGAGCCCAAAGTCGCCCAGTTTGTATGAGCCGTCGCGCGTCACGAACACGTTCTCCAGAGACACATCGCGGTGCGCGATGTTGCACACCGAGTGCAGGAACTGCAGCCCTCGCGCGAGGCCCAGCACGATCCGCAGCGCGTGTCGCTGACCCAAGCGACTCTGCGGCTGCGTGGCCATGAGGTCCGTGAGCAGGTCCCCCCGCGCGCAGTGCTCCATGACCACGAACACATGCGAGCGCTGCACGAAAGTGTCGAAGACCTGCACCACGTTCGGGTGGCTTTGAGGGACGCTGCGGAGCTGGCGAGCGGCCTGCCACTCCTTCCACGGGCCCTGGAGCTTCCCAGCGGCGTCGCGACTCAGCTGGCCGGCGCACTTAACCACCACGGCTCGGGCCGCCGCCTGGTCGCTCTGGTTCTTGCGCCAGATGTGGCCCAGGTAGATCTGCGGCGCCAGACGCGAGCTCACCTTGATGCGGCGGTGGTGGCTTGCCATGCTGCTGCTGCTATTAATACTACTGATCTTGTGGCCTGAAGCGCCAGCGCCGGCCTTGGAGGGCCGAGGGTACACCAGCGTCGCCGTCATAGCGAGGCGTTCCTGTATGTTCGTGCTGTGTGTGTGGGGGCTGCGGCCTCCTTTTCCGAAAGTGCTGGGCTGCTCTCCAGTGGAAGTTTACGGTGCGACGTCGCTGGCGCGAGCCAATCCGTCTGGGCCTTGGCTGGGGTTGGATTCTGCCACGGCCGCGGCCTGGTCGTCGGCGGCTTGAAGTACAGCGCGCCAGCGAAGATGCGGCCGCCGTGTTGGAGCTGCTGGTGGCGAAAGGCGGTCCGAGCCCGCCCCGTCTATGGCAAACGTTCGGCGACAACAGCCACGTCGCATGATGTCACGCGGGGGCTCAGCCAATCAGAGGCCGCGACGTCGCCCGCTTCGACGGTGACGCGCCGCGGCTGGGGTTGACGACGCGCGAGTAGCCACGGAAGGCGTCGAATCTCGGCGCGACCGGCGGGTGAGGACGGCAAGCGCTGCCTGCTGTGCAAGCCGCGTCGGCTGATCCGGCATGCAGTGCCCCCCATCTCTCCGGAGAGACAGACGACCACGCCTCGCAGTCCTGGCCAGCTCCCGTGTCTTTGCTGGAGCGCAATCGAAGGTTCGAGAGTCCGCGAGATGGCGGCGAGCGAGGGCGAAGCTTCGGTGCGGCGACATCAAGAACCAGAGGGAAAGCTGCTGGGTTGTCTGTGTCGGAGTGGCTGTTCGAATATTTGCTAGCTGAAGCTACTTCCCTCCCAAACCCAATAGTTCGCTGGGGTTTTCCAGGAAAGTAAATACAGCGAAGCCTTTCAGCCCTTCTTAAATGCATGCACTGTGATCTCTACTTCTAAACACTAGCCATGCAAGTATTCTATATTGAAGGTTTGTTTAAATCGGCGAGGAGGCGCGTGACGCGCCGGAGTCGGAGCCAATCAGCGCGAAGAACTTGGCGGCGATCCACCCCGACGTGGTGCCCCAGCTTCAAGCTGCTGCCGGACACGCCAGGCGTCGCCTGCTGCTCCTGCAATCGCTCTCGCCTGCGCCTTCGGGTCTCCCCGCTTGGTTCCATTCCTCGCGCTCGCCTTGAAGTTCCCGGAAGCTCAAGCGCATTGCCGCGTCGACGGCGGCAGCAGTTTCGCGACGTCTTGAAGCCCGTGGGAGGGCAGATATCACTCGGATGGGACGCGCATCTGGATTCCGGGCTGGGATCCGAGCTTTGGCAGCGCAATCAGGAAGCGGATGACGACGGCAGTCACGGCACACACGGACGGGAGTTTGGGCGATGACTCAGTCACGTGGCTCGCTCGTGAGGACTTCAAGCCAGTCCGGAGCAGTGGGCGGGCGCATCGTTGGCTAAATAATAAGTGTGTACATGTACGCTTGCGTCCATGGCGGCTGGCGAAGGGTGACGGACGGACGACCAAGGAGGCAGGTGGTGTAGACCACAGACCGGCCAACTGGTTGAGTGGTGGCAGGCCGCCGAAAGGTCGCTGGAAGCGGCGCTGTGTCCAAGGTGCGTGGCAGAGCGAGTTCGGTAGTCGAGCACCCACCCGCTTGCTGCTGCGTGCATTTATATGCATGAGGTCCTGGAGTGGAGGTTGCGCTTCCTGAGGTTCTCAGGCGGCAGTGTGGACTCTTTGCATGCCTGTGCATGGAACCTCCATCCCATGTTCGCCATCCGAGTCGGCGATCGCGTCGACGATGGCGATTCTGGACCTGGAGGCGGGACGGCTGTCGCCAAACCCGTGAGAGGGAGCACGCAGTCGCCACGGGGATGAACTTCCCGGCAGAAGGGCAAGAGCGACGCGTGTCTTTATGTTGCTTTCTGTCGCGCGAGATCGGGTGGATATCATTCAGCGGGCCGCCAAAGTCGAGCAAGGGTCGGCAGCTTCAGTTTGCGCGATCTGGACGGGAGGAGGAGACCTGATGGAGGGTTTCAAGTCAGTTCGGGCAAGGTGGCGAGAGGTTGGCACCGGAATGAATCTTTCTTTCAAGGTGCGACTGTCGCTCGGGAAGCGCGAATCTGGGGCGGCGGCGGTGACTCACAACTCAGTCAGCGCTGATTTCTCTGCGCCATGTTCTACCGTTCAGCTACTCGCGATCTGGACGTGGCTTGGTCTCCGTCCTGCAGGATAAGCTGCCAGTAGGAAGGGGCTGGGCGTTGAATCACGAGCTCAACAGCTGAACAATGACGCAGATTCATTCGATGTCGCCTTAGAGCGGCTCTATTGGGTAATGCAGGCTCGAGAAGTCCTCTCCGGGTGCTCCGGGTGCTCCTGCTGGCCCTGTGCGTCGTCCCTACGAGAGTCCTGTGCTTTCGTCGTCTTGCGGGTGGATTTCTGCGTGTTCGCCACGAATGGCGACACCTGAGTCACCTCATACGCGTTGTGCACTGGCGGGGTCGAGGCGGTTGCTGGGGCTCCCCACCCGGTTCGGTGCTCGCCTGGACCACAAAACGAAGCACTGACTCGTCAGACGCACGCGTAGAATAGCCGGTTCGTTGGCTCGGTTGGCAACGTACTCGGCGGCTTCGGCTTCGGCGTCGCCCCGGCTCCTTCGTGGCCCGAACTCTTGTTGAGGAAACCTTTGCGAAGCATGGCTTGCTGTCCTGGGCTTCGCGAAGGAGGGGGTTGCTGGCCTCTGCTCTTCTTGGCGACGTCTGACTGCCAGCAAGGGGTGGAAATAGCGAGCGTGTCATCGTTATCATCACGTCTCTTCGGCTCTATTCATAGCTGCTACGCCTTACACCAAGCAATCTAGTTGCTGGCATGTCTGAAGTTGGCAAGACTCTTGTCCATCCCCACCCAACTGCTCGGCTCTAGTCGGAGCTGGCGCAGCGCTCGAGCCACGCGATGGTCTCAATGTGTGGCGTGTGTGGCACCATGTCCACTGGCTGCAGATGCTGCACGCGATACACACCGCCTTCGCCGGCCTCGGGTCTCGCCGGGGCGCAGAGAGCTTCCAGATCCACCACCTGCGACTGCGGGTTGCACGACACGTAGCAGATGTGACGCGGTGCCAGGCGACGCAGCATCTTGATGAGCTTCTTGTGCAGTCCAGCACGTGGCGGGTCCACGATCACCAGGTCCGGGCGACCAGCAGCGAGCGAAGATGGCTCACCGTCCTTAGCACCGGCGGCAATCTGCTCCAGCAGCTCGTCCTCTCGCCAGTTTTTAGCCAGATCGACGCAGAAGAACTGCATTTTCTCCGACGAGTAGCCATTGAGTCGAGCGTTCACCTTTGCGCGTTCCACCGCTGCTTCTACGAGTTCAAAGCCCACCACTTTCTCAGCAAGCGCACCCATACAGATGCCGATACTGCCCACGCCGCAGAAGAGGTCCCACACCACGGGCTTCTCGGGTAGAGCCGCCAGCATCCGCTGGATCTCACGGTACAGCACTCCCGCCTGCATCGAGTTGGGCTGGAAGAACGAGTCGAACGAGACCTCGAAGCGGTGGCCCAGGATCGAGTCTTCGAGGTGCGCACGGCCGGACAGCACGCGTTCCGTTACCGCGTCGTCGTCGGTCGCAATCGCAGCCTGTTCCGCTCCATGACGATGGCGTTGCGCCTCGGAATCCAGCGTCTGAACGATCGACACGAGTCGAGAAGCATCGCCTTCTTCCGCAAGGAGCTCTTGATGGTGCTCGTCCACCAGATCACTGACGATACGCTGAAGCAACTCGCTCTGTTCGCCGTCGAAGGTCGTGGTCACGAGGCCCAGCATGAGCTCCGTACAGCCCTGGCCGTTCACGCCGCGACGCAGTACGATTTGTTTGAGGAAACCCTCGTGCGAATGGAAGTCGTAGGCCTGCAGTCCGGCAGCTTCGCAACGCGTCACAAGCTGCTGCAACACGCGATTGCACGCCGGTGCCTGTAGTAAACACTCGTCTAGCGATAGGATCCGAGGGCTCCAGGCGCCTCGACCCTTCCTTCGGCCCTTCCCACCCCTCTGTTTTGCTCGTCGAGCGCTGATCGAAGGCGTGGGGAACATGCCCACTGTGAACGGGTACCGAGGGAGCTCAGCTGTTAAGTCGCCTTCTGTGGTGGCATCCTCGCTGGGTTTGTCCTCATTCAGCAACCAGCGGCCGGTGCTGCACGTGAACTCCATCTTGTTGCGGTAGTGGTAGACCGCAGCAGCTTCGTCAACGCCACCTTGAGCTTCGACGCCCAGCAGCTCGCGCACCTGCATGTCTGGCGAGTGTCGCCTCGTGGCGAACAACTCAAGTACTCGCGTCTGTTTGCTGCGGCGCTGCTCGGCGTAGGCTACGTGCTGCACCTTGCAGCCGCCACAGGCGCCAAAGTACTTGTGGCACAGCGGAGCTACGCGGTGTGCACTGGGCGTCGAGACCTCCACGAGCTGCCCGAACAGCGGCCAGGCCTCGCGGCGCTTCCCCGCCACAAACTTCTCCCGAGACTGGAGGTCGCGCTCCCACAGTTCGACCTGGAGCTCGTCGCCCGGAGCCGTGAACGGCACCACCACCTGCATCTCTGGACTGCTGGCAGTAGTATACACGCCCACGCCATCGCCATCTTCATTCAGCGACGAGATCGTCTACATCGAGAGAAAGCAGTGAGAAAGTCTGCAATCATTTCGATACGCTTTGGGCTAACGGGTGGTTGTCGGACGTACCAGACGGATGCGGCGCTTCTGGGGCGGCACGTTGGGGGCGGCCGGCACGACGAACGTCGCTAGAACGGAGAGAAGGCGGCAGTGCGTCGGCCGGTCCTGTCCAGCCAGGCGGCCGAGCGCCGAGGCGCGCGAACGAAGCGCTGCCGTTTGCCTCCAGCAATTCATCAGAGCGACCACCAGAACCCACGAAACACCCAAATGGACAGCAACCAGTTGACCTACCCAAATACCCAGTCGGATAGTACCGGTGGTCATCGGTGTCAATCCATAACCGGTATTGGTCGGTATTTTCCCCATATTTACCCTTTACAAGTGGATGGGTCCATATTTAGATTTTGAAACCCAACGCAACCTCATGACCGCGCCGGCCGCGCGCCGCCGCGTCTTCCGGCGCTGGAGCCGAGGCTGAGGCTGCTGCCGGGTCCGCTGCTGCTCCTGCTGGCGGGGGTGGCGTCCGGATACGCGCCCTTGACGTTGAAGGTCCACTGCATCTCCTCGGTGACGATGGCCAGCTGGCCCGACTGCATCTTGCCGTAGCCCGTGGGCGTGAAGGACACGACGAAGGCCGCGCCGTCCGCGCTGCCGTAGGGCGGCAGCACGCCCTGCACGGGGTACACGGTGAAGGCGCTCGACGACCCGGCCGAGAACTCGGCCTGGAAGGCGGCGGGCTCGCGGAACTGGTTGCGCAGCTGGAAGGTCACGGACGACGTCTGGTTCAGACTCGACTCAATGCTCAGCACGTCGTCCACCGGCGGGTCGCCAGCGTCCAGCGCCACTTCGAACCGCCACAGCCCGCCGCTCTTCTTGCGGATCAGCAAGGCGACTGAGCCTCGATAGGGTCGCAACGGGTCGAAGCGGAGGAGATACGAGAGAGCGACGGTCGACCGCGAAGGCGAGGAGCCCAGTAAGGGCTGAGGAGTGACTGTCAACGCTCTCTCGATGGCAGCGGCGGTGGTCATGGCGCCGAAGCGCTCGGCGTCAACGTCCCACTCGACCGAGAAGCTCTCGTCCTCCAGCACCATGTCGGTAGGCGCAGCCAGCAGTTCACATTCGACCCGCTTCTCCACCGAGTCGCGGGCCTGACAAGCCAGTGTTGCGAGCGCTCGAGGATGCAGCGGCGCCTCCGCCACGCCACGCAGCGGGTACCGCCACTCCAGCTCCGCGTACTCGTCACTGCCGCAGATCACGAGCTCGGCGCGGGTCTCGCTGACTGCTCGAGGCAGGAACGAGATGGGCACTTGCAACAACCCGAAGCTCTCGAGCAGGACACGGCGCTTCTTCAGCAGCATGTCGAACACTGGCGACGGGGTGGAGGCAACAGAGGGTAGTGGTAATGCCGAGGGCGTTGGGGACGAGCCGTTCTCCTCCGCTATGAGCTTCACATCGACTCGCAGTGGCGCGGCGAATGGATTCCGGAAAGTGAAGAGCGTGGACGCGGCTTCTTGCACTCGTGCAGTGACGACCAGCGGCTTCATGACGCTGGGCGCACGGCCATGGCCACGGACAGTGAACTCCCAGTCGCTGGCGACGCCCGATTCGAAGAATATGATGCTCGTGCTCTCGAAATCCGACAGTGAAGACGGCGTGTACTCCACCACGACACTCGCACGGCCGAAGGGGGGTATCATCACTCGGGTAGACGCCTTCGCAGTCTCCTTCGAACTGGTGGGGCCCTTGATGGAGAAGTTGCGTGTGTTGGTGACGCGGTACTGCAGCGTCAGCTCACGGTCGCTCGGGTTCTGCAGCCACAGCGGCTGGGTGCACACGTCTCCGACCGCGCAAGTCATGTCGTCCAGTGTCTGAGGCTCGGCCGCATTCGCCACAAGCTGCAGGCGGTACCAGAACTGGCCCACGGCGTCGCTCGCGAACAAAATGGCGCCTTCCTCTCCCTGTCCGGCGTCTCCAGTCACGAGCAGTGGCGAGTACACGAGCTCGTACACGCCTGACTGTCGAGCCTCCAGTGTAAAAGTGGATGGTCCGAGCAGTCCGCGACCGCGTAGCTCTACGGTGAAGGTGGTGGCGCTGTCCAGCGGGTTGTTCAAGCGGATCTCGACGCCCACGGCGCCTCGCACAGCCGCACGCATCTCCAGCGTCGTCTCTGGCTCGGGCGGACTCACGGCCGCCTCCACAGTGTACCACAGGTACTCCCGAGTCGCTTCGTTCGTGAACGTGACCGAGCCAAAGTACGAGCCGCTCACGAGGGGACTGAAGGTCAGCGGGTACTTCACGCCCGCAGTAGCGCTGCTGCCAGCGGGGACGACGACGCTGGAGGCCCCCACAACATCCCGAAGGTCGGACTCGACCTTCAAGACCTGCGGTTCAGTGGCTCCGTGGCCTCCGGAGCTGAGCGCGAACACGTCGAAGTTGTGGACCACACTGGACCGCGCTTGACAGGCCAAGATCACGT